>VUQG01002485.1:139822-152789 GCA_015106755.1 Etia nguti
CAAAAACAAACAAAAACATAAAAAAAAAACACAAAAAAAACAACGAAAAAAAAAAAAAAAAAAATAAAAATATATATATATATATATAATAAACATTGTAAAATAAAATGTTTGTTGTAAAAGCAATGCATCACGATCTATTTACAGGTCCTGTGGAATAATTTCACATATATGGAGAAGTTTGTATAAAGGTTTTTAGGTCTCCAACGTGAACTTTATGACTCAGTGACACATAAGCTGCTTCATCTGAACTCTCTCACTGGGCTGTTGTTGGTCAAGCTGCACTGGAGGCGTAGAAGCTGTAATTTCACAAGATAATAAAATGCAAAATAAAAGGACCATTTTGTTCCTTTGCTTTGCTCCCTTTTATAATTTTCCATCTTAATTCTGACTAAATCACTGAAAAACTCTTAAGTTCAGTTTGAGCAGAGGTCTGATCAGGCAAAACCAATTATAAAAGATACAGGTTGGCATATGATAAAAGAATAGCACAGACTCTAGTGCTGGACCTTCAGAAAGCTGTGGCATTATTCTACAGTTCTTCTTAGCTTTTGCGAGTGAGTTACAGACCATTGTTTAGCTTTGTGGTCCATACTTTTACTCTTCAAGCTCATTGTCTTGTTTCGGGATGCAACAGTCACTTACTTACAGAGCACCTGGTGATTGTACTTGATCATGTAGCAGCTAAGGAAGAATGGTAGCGACCAAAAACAGAGCTAAAGGAGAGTAAACAGAAGGCTGGAAACATGACTCAAAAAGACCGATAATGATAATTTCTAACTCTAAATGAACACAAAACCTCAAATTAATTAGTGCTGTTATTGGTTTATTTGGGTTAAGATAGAAGGAAAAATACAAATCTGCTTGATGTTCTGAAGAGTAGGGCTTTGGCAAAGCATTGGGTGTTGTTTTCAGTGACAGTAGTATTGGAGCCAGTGAGATGAAGTTGCAGCTTTAAATCCAGTCACTGCCCTCATGGTGACAGGAGCAGGTGCAAATTGATACAGCTGCTCCAGTGATGTGAGTGCAGGTTACACAGCAGGGAAACTCCATCCAGGTGAGAAGGTGATCAGTGCAAGTGAGACACAGACAGACCTGGATTGTTTAGGGACAGGAAGTCACCCTGTGCTGCTGTGACAGGCTGCCACCTGCAGCTCTCAGGTCAGTGTCAACTAAGAGGCGTTAGCAAAGCAGAAAAACAGAGAAGCTGAACAGAAGAAGACATTGTCCTTTGACACATGGCCTCTGGCACTCTCTCATTGTCTGGGCCAACGTCCTTTTTAAAACTCCACCAAGCACAATGAGCCGTTCGTCTTTGTCTGGATCCATCCTATTCTCTGCCCTCACTGGTGCAGTAACTGCTGTGTGCTGACTTTTATTTACTGTGACAGGCTACACCCAAGAGGGGTGTACAATTTCCGATGGGCAGTATAGCCAGATTTTTGTGGTATTTACTAAAAATATTCAAGTTCTTTGAGCTATAAAGCATTCGTAGACAGAGAAGACGGTACGAATGCTCTCAGGCTAAAACTGTACGGCGTGAGCTTCATTAATCCGAAGGATTTCACTTCAGTCTTACATAAACACTCTCTCACAGCTCTCTTATAGCTAAGGGGCACTGGTCAAGTTGTGGTGCTATTATGTAACAAGGCTGTCACAGTGTGATACTGTGTGTAGTTCACTCTCTGCCTGTGTGAGTCAGTCTGCTGCTGCATAAACTCGTGCTGCACCATAAGAAATTTTTCCAGTATGCATGACAAAGGGGCCTGTTTTTACTTTTTTAAGCCTACTGTAAAACCTGTCATATGATCAATATCTGCAGATAGAAGCTGAAACTGAGTTAAAGCACTGAATGCTAAGATTTCATGGTGATTGCATACTGTAGGCACAACAACTGTGATATGTACCACATCCCCCATCTGAGAAGATCTTCCCACAGAGCTTGTTTTGCTTACTAGAACAGCAGCAGACTACTGAGTGTGCACAGTCTGGCATATTTGGGGAAAACTTAGAAATCACTTGAGAACAACACTTTTGTAAATGTCCTGCCTGTGGTAGAAATGTACATGAAACATTAAAAACAAATTCAACATCTTGTTTTAATTTGCAGGAAGTCAGTAAAAAAAATCAAACAAACTAAACAGTGGTTGGGAAACCATTGTTCCCATATTTAAAGAATTTAATGTCACAGGTCAAACAGTTTCTAATAAACTGAAGTTTAATGATGATGGAAAGCAGCCAGAAATCTTTTCAAACTATTAAAAAACCGGCATATTAATGACTTGTAGTAAAGCTTTAAAAGTGCTAGTAAATCATTAATTAACTTTCAATAGAGCTTTACGCACCTTAGAAGGTGAAAAAACTAATTATGTTTTATCATTATTATTATTATTATTTCAACGATCATTGCCATAAACTGTGCTATTGTCAGTATTTTAACTGTCAACCAAAAGTGACACATGCCTCTACAGGATCCCGCCCAGCCGAGGTCTGATTGGTCGTTTTCCGACTTCGTGGCTCCGCATTGGCTCATGCCGTGCCACTCAGCATCTCACCACTATGCTGCTCAAAAAGAAATCATATTTTTTGTAGAGCGGATCAGCGGGGAGCAGCTCGTCTTTAACCGGCGGGGTTGCTTATTTGCGGGGGTGTTTTTAGTTTGTCTTGGCTGCCAGGGGGTGCTTATGGATCTTTATTGCGTAAACAAGAGGCAGTGAGTCAGTATTTGCTGCAGAATGATATTACGAAAAAGACTAAAAAGGTGCCTTTGTAGCAGGAGTATTAATGTTGCCGGTGCCTTGTAGCCGTAGTGCAAGTTAGCTTATGAATAGCAGAACGCTAGCCGACTAGCTAATGCTAGGCCTTTCGTTTCCTTTGGCTTGTCAGGACAGTTTATTGTTTTATCCCTCCCTCTTTAAAGCTGGGCTTTTGTTCTTTACTTTGCTGGCTGTGGTCCATTTTTTTTCGTTGCTTCCCGCGGTTAAAAAAGACACCGGAATGAAGCGTGTGAACAGCTTTCAGAGGTAAGCGGAAATCTGAAAAACAAAAAATGCTGTTTTGGTCGTGCCTGGATGAGATTAGAGAAAATACAGGGACATTTTAATGTGACATACTTTTATAAAGCACTCAGTGTTTAGGTTCCTCTTCCTACTGGCCGTTAGCAAAGAGCTGTTTTAGACAAACAAGAGGAACTTTCACTTTAAACATCGAAACATTTACATTTTAACAAACTGCAGCTAAACTGTGATTTAACATTAATAACTCAGTCTGCGAGTGCTAATAAATTATTTTTCGAACATTTAGTTAAAAATAGTGCCTCGTTTTCTGGCTTATTTTTAAATAAAGTTTAAAACAAAATCATACTTTACGTGAAATTGTACAGATTTTCTTCAGTGCAGGAGAGTAAGTGTGATTTGAGCAGTATTTGGATTTTCAGTGTTAAGAAAAATATATTTTTTAAGTTAAATGTGAAAATGTTGTTGTTCATGTGTTTGCTGGTATTTCTTTTTTTGTACTTGGAAGGTAGGATAGCTGTAATAATACGAATAAAGGCCAGGCACATATATAAGCACATATATAACATGTAACTCATGTTAATTGTTTTGCACAGGATGTGTAATATGTGATGATAGAATGAATAAATAAATGTAAAAAATATTAAAATATTCTAAATTCAATGTACACATATTGTCTAGATAGAAGTTCTTCTTTTGGATGCCTTTTTTAGGGACCCCCACAGCAGGTCACTCGCCTCAGTCTCGGCCTATGCCATGCATTCTTTTCTGTCACACCAACCCTCTGCATGTCCTCCTTCACTAAATCTGTGAAACTTCTCTGAGATCTTCCGCTTTTCTTCCTGCCTGACAGCTCCAGTGGGAATAGTGGATACTGGAGAGGGAACAAACCCTCTCTAACTTTGTCTCCACCTGAGCTGTCCCTTTGATGTCATTGAACCCACATTTTCCCTTCTTAAAGCGCAGATACTGAAGGGTGTGTTTGTTGGTGAGGTGCTGTGGGGTCTCATGACTTTTAATGTTTTGTTCTGTTTGTTTTTGTGTGTGTGTTTCAGGTTCATGAACAGACGGGCCTCTGCAAACTGCCGCTACCAGCCCACCTGCTATGAGCATGCTGCAAACTTCTACACCCATGCAGTGAGTGGCTCCAGCTGTTTATGCTTCAGTGTAATCTCACGGTTGCTCTTTAACCGACAATGTCTTAATAATTTATTCATTTTGTGATTTCACCTCATCCTTGCAGCTCCTAATTGTGCCAGCCTTCGTGGGGATGACACTGCTGCACTGTCTGTCGGACAACCGCTGGGAGAGGATCACGGCCTGGGTGTACGGCATGGGCCTGTGTGCCCTCTTCCTCGTCTCCACCGTGTTTCATATCATCACCTGGAAGAAGAGTCACATGAGGTGAGGACTGAAGCAGTAATAAGTACTCAGGCAGAAGATTCATGCCAGAAATACTCGTGCGTGTGTGTGTGTGTGTGTTTGTCATAGTTTTGTTCCATCCTTTGCACAAGGAGTGTTTCCAAAGTGGAGCGTTTAGTCTGCACAGGCTCTTTTATTTTTGGGAATTGGCCATATTCTCTGTGCCATTTCTCTGACTTCCTGTCCTCATCATCTGCTTCGTGCATCCATAAAAAAAAGACCTGGCGCTATTTTAAGTGATGCAAAGGAGACGGACCCCCACGGGCCACTTCTAAAATGTGCTTGAGGTCATCTCGTGGAAATTCAAGTATTACCTTGAGTTTTCTAATAAAACGTGTTCGAATAAAGTAATTAAAATATGATGATCGGTGTGAGCTAAACGAATAAAATCAACATTCTTTGTTGCTTTGCTTTCACATATACTTTGTGGCTTTTAGGTAGTTCTACGCGGCCATCTTTCTTCTCATCCATCGGCCATTTTTCTATCATTTTGGGTCTGAGTTTTCACTGCACAGGACATAATACTACATATTCAGGCACCGCAGCAAAATTACAACATTACTGTGTATCGGTTAATTTTAGACACAGTCAGTATAAACACTAGAGAAGATATTCTTGTCCCCACTGGAAATAACATTACTCTGTTACTCCACTGTTGACAAGGATGCCATCGCTCTTTTGCTTTCTTTAGTGTGTTTGTGTTCTTCACGAGGTTTCACGCTTCATGCCAAGCTCTTTCCGTTTCATTAATTCTTTTACTTTTTTTAAAAATCATGTGAGTGGGTGTGGCGCTTCTCATACTTTGATACTGTGACATGTTGACCTGTTATGGTGACTCGTATGTCCCATCTTCTTGTTTACCTTTAGCGTGTTAGCACATTCACTCTGTTTGCATTTGCGTCACGTTGCAGACAAATAACCTGTGACCTCATTGTTATTTTTTTTTGTTTGTGGTTCTTTGTTTGTCCTGCTCAGACAATAATTTCCATACACTTGCAAATTACTCACTGCTGGTATGGAGACACAATCTCACTTGATGTTAACAGGAAAGGTTTCCCCCTATGTGAGCATGAAAATGATGTTTGTCGAGGAAAAAGGCATAAACCTGAGTCGTCTGTTTCAGGTCAGTGGAGCATTGTTTTCACATGTGTGACAGAGTGGTCATCTATTTCTTCATTGCTGCCTCCTACACACCTTGGTGAGTATCAGACAGAGAGCACAATATACTCCCCGGGTCTAATTTGATCTCATTTGGATTTTGTTCTCATCTTTATTCAGGTTGAACCTGCGTGAACTGGGCCCCCTCGCAGCACACATGCGCTGGTTTGTGTGGCTCATGGCTGCTGCTGGAACCATTTATGTCTTCAACTACCATGAAAAGTGAGTTTGTGTTACAGTGAGCTCACCAAGTATTGGTCGCTCTTCATTCTTTTTTACATTTTATTCAGAAAGCCAAGATCACACTAGCTAGCAAAACTGCATATAACACTATTTTTACTTTCTTTTTTTTCTGATTGTCCTATGCATAACTTGTATTATTCATGTACACATTCTTGGGGACACCCATGGGTCAGATTGCAGAAAATCACTGAAATAATTGCAAATTGTATGTTTAAACTATTAATATTTGCACCTTATATCTTGCTGTGTTAGTCTAAAAATCTCTCCCATCTTGGAAAACATGCCGTGTTTTAACTCTTTACCTGAAGTGCTTCGAAACTCTTCCCTGGATACAAAAGACGTCTCAAAACTCTACACTCATGCCAGCCCGAAATTCAGTTTGTCTCATGATTTCACTTTGTCACGTCCTCCAAACGCCGCCTGTGTCAGATCTGATTGGATCTTGCAGACTTGTGCAGGTTTTCGGGCAGGTTTGACGAGCTGTCTGTCTTCCATTTCATTGTTTGTGTTTAGTCACGGTAATGGGCCGTATCGCCTTTATGCCCTGAATATTGTCCCCTGCAGGTTTCCACAACAATAGCTGAGCCGGATTGTCCAACCGAATCAACGAGGATAAACACTTTTTTCTTATTTCTGTTAGTTTTTGTCATTGAACCACATCTTGTGGTGATTTACGATAAGATAAAGTAGCTTGAGTCAGTGTGAAGCAAGCTGAGACGTTTCTTCCAAAATTTTTTCTATTTTTATGTTTTATATATATTTATTTAAGTTTTTTTAAAGAACTACTTTAGGGAGATTATATGAAAGCAGTATGACGTTTTTTTTCGCTCTTAGAGTTTGAGGTTAACATCTCCCCGCCTTGCTTGTGTTTCACGTTTCCTTTGCATCGCACAGACCTCGTAAACATGCTTTTTTCCCCCCTTTTTTTTGTCTCCACAGGTATAAACTCGTTGAGCTGGCCTTCTATTTGACAATGGGATTTTTTCCCGCATCTGTGGTGACATCAATGGTAATCTATATTTTTGTTAGTACAAGCACAATCAGATTCAGCTGAAGTCTTAAACCCTCACATCATTTCTTCATCTCAGCAGATAAACAGAACATGCGGCAGCAGCAGGGTGGAGGTGTTAGCAGTGTGTCTTACTTCCTCTTTAGAGTGTTCGAAAAGAGTTCACAGAAAACAAATGATGCATTTAAAGTTTTCTTTGTGTTGTAATGATTCATGCATGTTTTATTGTTAATATTTTGCAGGATTTTGTGGTGCTTTGTAGGATTGTGTGCACTTTCTGATATTTCATTATGTCCATTGGCTCCTATTATGTCCTGCAGACTTTACTTGAGTTAGCTGCTCAGGTTTAGTGAGTCATTCTTGCAAAGTTATTTTCTACTTTGTCTTCATCTGTGAAAACGACATCGCCTAAAATGGGCTTACGAAAAACGGTTTACTCGATCTCATTTTGAGGGTTCAGCTGCTTCCAACCAGCTGCCCTGATTCTTCACTACCGGCCTGCTCACTGGACTGGTTTTACCGATTCAACCAATCAGTGCACGGTCAGTAATGTATTTTAAACAGTAAAGTTTTATAAATATGTTACATGTATCCATTTTTGTGTGTTTCCGCAGAGCAACACCGACGGTCTTCACGAGCTGGCTTACGGAGGACTCATCTACTGCCTCGGTGTCTTCTTCTTCAAGAGCGATGGCGTCATCCCATTCGCCCACGCCATCTGGCACGTGTTCGTGGCGCTGGCGGCAGCAGTGCACTACTACGCCATCTGGAAGTACCTCTACAACGCTCCCAGCTCCGACACCCTCCTCGACTCGTGACCGCGACCCCGAACAGGGCGCTTCCCGTCCCGCCACCCTCGTGCTCTCGAGCCGAGGGCGGGGTGACTCCCTCAACTGCCCGCTGAAGCTGCAACGACAGCCGTAAGGTTTACGAAAACAATGACCGTGAATTGTTTACTGTTTTCTAACAAGGAAAACAGATTTTTAAGCCAATGAACAAAAGCTACTTTATAGCTGTTTTGTAAAAATAAAAACAATAAAATCCTTTGACAGTGAGAAAGGGAATTTTGAACTTTTACACTTGCTGTTGACCTTGGCACATTCATAAGTATTTGAAAGAGTATTTGAGAAATTTGATAGCCGTCTTTTGTATCACTTGAAGTCAGTCACATTCCACCTTAGGGGTTATTTGAGTGTCAAAACTCGGAGATTGATCCGTTTCAGTGTTTTGAACATGAGGGAGGATATCGAACGAGGTGCTAAATATCTGCTCTGATCAGTAGCTCTTATATGATGTTATATCAGATGTTAGTGTTAATGTAGGAGCTGAATTTAACTTTTATTTAACAGAAGCCAAAGGTCTGTAATGTTGTCTAAACTGAAGCATTTCTTCAAATGGAAAACTTGATTTAAACTTGATCAAAAAAGAAGCAAAGTAGTGATCTAACCACACGTTCAATGCCAAAAAAGCAGACATTGAAAACCCTTCTCAGTAGTTGATACACATGTACAGTGTGTAGAGTCGCTCAGTGCTTCAGTGTAGTCTGCTGATACCATTTTGTGAACACATGGAGGTGTTTTTTTTGTTTTGTTGCTTTCTGTAAAGTTAAAGTGATGTTTTAAATCCATTTGATTCACATTTGCACTTTTTTTTGTGTGTCTAATGCACAGCGCTTCGTTTCTGTGACCAGATGCAGTTTTTAGAGAACCACTGTTTCTCTTCTAAGTAGTTGGCGCCCCCTGCTGGTGGGCAGGCGTAATGACAGCGATTCATACCATTTCAGTGTGACTCCGGCGAGGTGGGATTTTTGGTAATGAGCCAAACGATGAGAGAAAAATCAGCTGAGGTGGATAAAGGAGACAGAATTTATTTTTTTTCACTTTCTCTGTAATGTGAACAGTGTTTGTATGCACGACCTTTGTACTGTGGTCCAGTATTACATTTGTTTCCACTGACTGCTCAGGTTTGGATTTGAGCAGCGTTCCCCGTCTGCAGTCTTTGGAAGGTCTGATCAGTGGGGAAATCCTCGTGTTCCTGTCTTTGTCTCATGCTGCTGGTTTTGTAAATTAGCTTCACGACTCCTGATTTGTACAGTTATAGTCCAGTTGCTTTCCTCTTAGTGATGTCTGGAGCTGAATGATTGTTTTTTTGATTTTTTTCCTCCTTATTTTTTCCTTAACCACTGTTTTGTAATGTTTGTATATTCTCTTCTTTGCTCTGTTAATGACGTGCTCCTGGCCTTCGCAGGGGAAACAAAATGCTTCTCATACCTTCTGTTGGCTGTTAACGGTGCTGCATAACCATGAATGCTTCTCCACTCTACAAAATATCACCTTTCTGATGTGAGAATAAAAAACGAGGAAACCCTACGTCTGCATCTCTTTCTGCACCGACTGTGGCTGTTTAATCCAGTTCTCATTAGACGCTCAATACAAAAGAAACTAGAGTGTGCCTTTATTGAGTTTCTAAGAGGACTTAGACGAGCACATCTCAGGCTGTTCATTTAGACTGCTGCTGGGTTTTTTTAATATCCCTCTACAACAGATAAATATGTAATTCTACTTTAAAAAAGAGCCCCAGAGTCTGCATAATTATCAATTATATCAATGACACAAGACCAAGTATTTCAGCAAATATTCAGCACTAATGTCACAACTTTTACTTCTTTGTGCTACAGATTTATTTTTTGTAGTTACCCAAGAAAAGCATCAGATTGACACCAGTGAGTATGAAGCCTAATCTAGACTGTATTTAAACTTTTATTATCATAATTTTAAAAAGATATTCAAAAGCCATGAAGTCACTAACCCTTCAAAGAAAAGGCCTAGAAGCACAAATCCAAACACGATTCAGTATTCGGTGTCCCACTGATACTTTTGTGAACGTCAAAGGTTTGGATATTTACATTATGTTGTGTTTCTTTTAATAACGATGGATAATTGTGATTTTGCAGCTGTACAATAGTGCAGTTCAGAATTAGCCCAGTGCCTCTTATTCAGGAAATATCTCTGGGGTTACCATCCTTTGATACCAATGGTCCATTTACTGGGTGATTTACATTCCCACCCTCACCTTCGGCCACAAGCTGCGGCTAGTGACCCAAAGAACCAGATCATGGCTCGAAGAAGGATGAGTTGAGTCTCCGCCGACAAGTGTCTGAGCTCCGAGATATAGGACAAGGAGGCCCAAATATTTTTTTTGGCCTTTTTCAGCTTTATTAAATAGATCACTGAGGAAACAACAGGTAGACATGCAGCAAAGGGCTGCGGGTCGGACTCGAACCCGGGCCAGCCGCTTCCAGCCATATGGGATGTGGTAAGTGGATATCCAGGCTAAGACTTTCTTGCTCTCTTTCAGTTTTTTTTGATAAGGATGCTGACACAGAGGAAAAAAAGCTAATTCATTGTGAGAGAACTGGTCGCAGCCTGCTCAGATGTGATTGGTCAACAGAGCATTTACCCCACTTTTTTTTCAGTAGTAACAATCACATTCCTGTCTGATACTTTTCCTGTCAGGCACAAAGAAGCTGTAAAAGTCACAAATTAAGATCAGAAAGCGTCTTTTTTGATAATGAGTCTGAGTTCAGTGCCACATGGATACTTACCAAATCTCTGCGATCTTTTGTAATCGGGCAGAAAAATACGACAAAGCAGAAAAGCACTGGGATTTTATTAGACACTACAATGTACAGAGACAGAGAGGCTGAGGGCTGAACAGCACAAGTAAATGTTATGCATCCATTCCATGACAAGCAAGACCGAATACTCCTTTATGCCGTACACTCTGAAACAGTCTTTTGGTGTTGCCATGAATACAATGGTTACAATTCTGGTGTAATGTCCAAAATAAAAAATGAGAGAGTTATTAGTGTATATAATGTGTAGATATTTTGATGCACTAAGAAGCCCTTCAGTGCAGATCTGAACCTATCCGAGTGGTGCTGCGATGAAAACTTTACATTGCTGAGAGACTGGGGAACAGTCGGTGTATTCAAGGCACTGGAATAGACTCAGGATTATGGTTAACATTTCCGGGTGAGGTAGTGAAATCACTTGACAGTGAGGTCATTTTGGGATACACGTGGATTAATTATTGGCTTTTTCCTGTATTTATATATACATGCACGGCATATGATTTCATAGAAAGGTGCTCCGGAGATTCGGGAGGCATCGTTCCAGTCTTTACCGCAAACTCTGTTCACGCCCTCCCATGTGTCTGTGCAGGTACGATGGAGAAGGAAAACGTCTAAAGCGCTAAAGCGCAGAGATGATAGTTTATAGTTACAAAATAATCATTTTACATCGTGCACACCTTTGGATCAGATAGATTACGTTCAACAGACTCCAGCGCTGAGGCTGGAATGTGTGAGTTTTGTTTTACTGGGCGGATATCGGCCTTTTTTGGGGTCGTTCCTTTTTTCTTCCAACCTCGAAAAGAACAAAATGGAAATTCCCGACTAAAATTTCAACACGTCACCACAAAGATAACAAGTCCAGGGATGCCAGTAAGAAAATAAAATCACTTATTCAAATCAAAGTTCTGTTTACCAAACAAACAGATTTACTTACTTTCAAAATTTAAATAAATAAATTAGACTTTAACCTTTTTTTTTTTTATCAACAAAAATGTGAGTTGTGTTAAAAAAAGCTCACGATGGTACATTATTCATGTGGAAAATGCCATACATGCTGGATTACATGAATAATTCCATATTTGGGAATATCATCTCAAATACTCCAGCACATAAAACCACAAACTGAATTTATTACATGTAGAAAAAAGTGGTGGGTGGTGATTTTGTTACCAGGTGATCCATTGCAGATTTTTTTCTGCAATTGATGCTAAATGTAAAGTCATATTAAAAGCACAGATATGAGGAAAAAACAAACAAAATCAGGTGTTAAACAATTCCATAAATAATTTCATTTTAATGCTGGCACATCTGAACTTCCATACAAATGAGCTGAAGCCTGGTCTGAAGTCTGGCAAAAACAACATTGTGGATCTTTACTGTAAGCCTTTGTTTAAAGAAGAAGAAGAAGAAGAAGAAAAAAAGCTTCTCAGTGTCCATCACTCAGGTTCGGGACACCCTACAACTGCACTGGGCAAAGGAACCAATCACATAGAGCAGCAAGAGTAACCAGCGACAGATTTCCCTTCCTTCATAGCAACTTCATCCCATCGAAGAAGAAAACCAACGAGCTGTGTGAATAGTTTCATTAGGCAGCAGGAAATTCAATTAAAAGCTTGCTCACAGGCAGCTTCGGATCCCCGGGGAGGCTGTGACGCGTGCGGGCCCAAATCTCTCTTCTGAACCGCATTTACACCGTCTGCTTTTTTTGAGTTACATGAGATTAATACGGGAGCCTAAATGTGGCACCTAAACAAGCCGGAGTGTTAAAATAATAACGATACTAATAATGCCCGGGAGCTTTTTGGGTGCCGCTGGATGTCCACAAATCTCTGTAAATCTACCACATCCTACCTGTTACAGAATATCAAAATACCACTATATGCATTTGTCTTTGAGTTATACATTTGTATTCTTTAATTATTTTCTGGATCTGTTGTGCCTTTAAAATACATAGTTCAGTAATGTATAGGAAAAATACTGTACAAAAAGAACAACTTATAGAATAGGTCTATATAAACATATCTCTTGTAACCAATATATCATCTCTGTTGTGAATCGTTTGGTCTGCAGTAAACAAATCGATTGGGTTAACCACAGTATTGGACAACACCATCCAACTCTTTTTGTCAACACCTTTTACATTCATACAGCCATCTTTAAAAAGAAGGCAAACATAGAGCTATGAGGAGAGACTACAGACATCTGGATTGATTTCTAAAGTAAAAACACTCATATTAATCATGCTAAGTTGAACAGAAGCAAAAAGAATTATCGACAACTTTGCAAAAACAAAACAAAAACAAAAGAAAAAAAAGGAGAAAATAACTGCAAAGAGCTTTTCATTCTGTCAAAGAAATCATGCTTAAATCTGAAAAACAAGGAGGCTAAACAACATCAATGTCAAGAGTTGTATTAATACTAACAATTATATCAACAGAAATATATATATATGTGTATATATATATATATATATATATATTTTTTTTT
>VUQG01002488.1:9922-20912 GCA_015106755.1 Etia nguti
ACAAATCAGTTAAAAAAAAAAAAAAAAAAAAAAAATTTTATAAAAAAAAAAAATTTTTTTTTTAAACTTTTAAAAAAAAAAAAAAAAAAAAAAAAAAAAAAAAATGTTGTTTCACGTGTAATACATTGGCAAATATGGCACAAATGTTTTTATTGTTGAAATAAAAATATTATTCCTTTTCTTTTGTTATCTTTCCACAATTATGTATGTATGTATTTCAAAATAAGACTTCCTCCTTTACAGGAAGGAACCAAACATTTAGAATAAGAAATGAACACATTACAAAAACTACAAACCTTTACAGCATAGTGCACTGGGGGTCATTTACACAGACTTTCATGCCATTTTTCAAAGTGGTCTTGAGCAACAGTGCTCCAGGGTTTAATAATGTATACTTTTATTGATCCCCGTGGGGAAATTCCTCTCTGCATTTAACCCATTTATTCAGTGAAGCAGTGGGCTGCCATTGGGCGCCCGGGGAGCAGCGTGTGGGGACGGTACTTTGCTCGGGGGTACCTCAGGGTAGCCGTTCAGTGGATTCGAACCCCCGACCTTCCGATCATGGGGCCACCACTCTACCTACTGAGCTATCCCTGACCTGTTTCTGAAGGTCTTTCAAAGTTCTCTGTACCTGAAAAAAATGCTTTTTGTTCATCAATCTCTGAATAATTCAAGCACAAAAAAGATTAAAAAAAAAACAGAAAACTTATCCATGTGATGGTCTGTTACTGATATGGTGCTTCTGTCTCATATGATTACTAACCTGGCTGTTTAAGTTAAGAAGGAGTTGGAGGGCTTTGGCCTCCACCAGCAGGTGGAGTCTCCTGCCTGGGCTTCAGCTGTTTTCACCTGTTCCCCCATTGCTCATTTTCTGCCTGCATTTCAGAACCAGCTCCTACATCCACTTCTTGCCAAATTGCCATCAGCTAGTCAGTGGTAATCAAGCTCTTCATGGCTCTGTTGTTCCCCATGTACTACAGAACTCCTCCTGAATACTGTTCAGAAGCTTTGCTGAAGGTGTTCACACTAAATATTGACTTTCAAGCTTGTGTAAAACTCCCTTTTTGATTCATATGCTGTTTTTTTGTGTATGCAAATTTCAATAAATTGCTGCACATACATTGCATCCCATCTTCCTAGATAAAAACATGAAGAGTGGCTCATGATTTTTGCACAGTACTGTATTTGTCAGACTGTGTTGAGGAGATGACTCAAACACAAAACACATAGGCAGGTTGAAAATAAAGAGAAGGCAAGCCTATATGTATGAGGCAATAAAGCAAGTTACACACTGTCCAAAATGAAACAAAAACACAACAGGAAATGTACCATGAGGATCAAAGGGTAGAAACACGAGGAATCAAACCAACTGAAAAAGACAAAGGAGATGACAGGACTACATACATATGCTCAGCCCTGATTAGCTCCGCCCGCATATCCTTCTCATCTGTGCTGAAAGATGGAAATAAAAGCAGAACAAGACACAAAAGAAAACTAACCTTCAAAGTACATAAAGAAGTACCCAAAAGACTTAGCAAACACTGAGACGAGAAGACTAACTTACAGCAACAGGCAAGCCAATAAGGCAGGAGAACTAGAACCAACATTGTGTGTTTGTGGTCTGAACCTGCTAGGGCGATTCCAATTGGCTGTAGGTGTGAATGTCTGTCACACCTGTCCGAGGTGTGCCCTGCCTTTTGCCCTCCAACAGCTTGGACAGGCTCCTCCTACCACCCTGAACTGGACGAACGGTTGAGGAAATGGATCGATGGCAGGACAGATGGATGGATGGACATATGAATGTATTAAATTAGAAATACAACATAACAATTTTTTTTAAAATTTTGTTTAAATTATTTCAGTCATATAACCATGTAAGTCATGTATGAAAAAATATAAAAAGAAGAAAAAAAACTTGCAAAATAAAGAAAAATACGCTGCAATATTGCTCTACCTGTTTCAGTTCACATATCTGAAAAAGAGTGGGTAGAAGTGCAAACTTATTGAATCCCACTCCTTCTTCATAAGTCATCAGTTATTATTTATCTAGCTTCCTTATTGTTATGAACCTCAATAACAGCACCAAACATATTTCAATTACACAGAATATATACACTATGTAAAATACATAAATATTATCTTGTTTTTACAACTCCATAGCTTTACATTCACACATCAAAGCCAAGTGTGTCCAATTTTGGAATGTTAATGGCAAAATCTGAGTATGGTTGAAGTAACAGCAAAAATAAACAGAGACATTCACAGAAATTCAACATCTTCTCTTCTTTTAACAAATATTTATCACGATGGAAAAAATACAATAAATATTACAAAAAACTTGGAAGCCATGAAAAAATGAGGAATATTTTTGAACATTTAAATTCATTTAATATCCATGATTTTTTTTTTAAATAATGTTTTGTAGCATCACATTTGAGTCAAACATTTTTACATCAAAGTTTTATGTCAAAGATTTGATTGAAAGCAGACATTTTTGGATAAGGAATCTAAAAGCTTCTTAAAGCTTGTTAAATTCTAGAGATATTCCACCAATGGACAGTCCAGTCTTTGAACCATGACAAGATGTTGTCCCGTGTTTAAGGTTGAAAAAGTTTCCTTGAAATCAATTAGCAGTAAAACCTCGCCTTATTAAAAGGTAGGTATCACAATAGAAAATCCATAGGTGGAATATTGGCACAGCACAAAAGGGTTTCCATCACACTATTATTCCCATTTAGTATAAGAAAAGCTCGTACATCACAGGGTTAATTCACTTTGTCTGTTACAACAATGCATTTTTTTTTACATCTGTGTTGTATCACCCCATACATTAATCTCTGTGCGGAGATGAAGAACAATTAACCCTGACCTTAACTCTCACCCTAACCTGCACGCTGTCATTATAATCAATTGATCTTAATGTTTTCCAGGATTAATCGTGCAACATTTCAACTTCATTGAATTCAATTCAACTTCACAAAACACTTGTAATTGAGTAGAAACGATACAAAATACGCTGGAACGACGTGGTGTTTGCTTCATGCAATCCCATGATATCACGTTGACAAATAAGCATGTGTCAGTGATATTTTCTTTGCTAAATCGATATTGACAGTGATTCCAGTACCACTCTCAATTAACTTACCCACAACGAGCTCCCTTATTGATTCTCCGAGTGCTGTTTTTCAAACCTAAACGGCACATCAGTCAGAAGATAACCCCTTTGTTACAGGTTCTTCTGGTTGTTAATTGCGGAATTCACTGCAAATTGATTTACCTGTTTATGCACCGTGGGTCTCACAGTGTGGCTTTTGTTTGCAGATAACTCGCTCTCTAGTTGATAAATTTCTTTGTGTTTTTGGCTTTTTAAAATATTTTTCTTGAATACCTGTCCTGAACAGAATGAGAAATTATGTTCACACTTGTTCAGATGAGATAAAAGAGAAGTTTTCTAATGAATTTTAATCTAAATAAATTGGACTTTTGATGCTCAAATTTCTCCGTGTCTGCTTACACCCTTTATTTGTTTAACTTCAACAGTGAGACACGGCAAATGAAGGGTTCAAAGCTTCTGACAGACATTGACAAGGCTTATTATACGGCGAGAATATTTAAATTTTCATCCTCATTCCTTTAATCAAATGCAAATAAAACATCGCCTCCTTTTAAATGCATGAGTGCAGATTGAATTCTTTTATTGCTTTCATTTTATTGGCTAGTTTACTGAAGACCTTGGGGGCAGAACTAAATTGATTCAGTTATCAATGCATATTTCTGTGTATGCATAAACTGACCCTTGACCCCCACCCCCCAGCTAAGCTATGGATTTGAATGGACCTCTCCCAACAACCCGACATCCCAACAAAATAAGGAAAAAAACCCAACATCCTACCTTAACGCTAGCCCAGAACTCTCTTTAACTATTTGCTCTTGCTTTGCTTCTCTATCTGTCTTGACATTTAGCAATGTGCTAGCTATACAGGCACCTCTCACTTGTTTACAGGGCCATTAACTTTTTCTCAGAGTCTCTGTGTCCAGCAAATTTGATGATTATGGTCCACAGAGAGGCTCTGGTATGAAAGAGGCTATAAGAAGCCACCATCATCACAAAACACTGGTGGCATTATAAAACTAACTGGCTATCTTATTTCCTTATTCATTGCCCTTTTGTATGCAGACTCAGCCCTTACTCAAGGGTTCTAACTCCCTATGAAAAAATAATGTTAATTAATTAAACTGGCATTGATGTGACGGGGTTGGGGAAACAATTTGCATTCAAACGTACAGCTATCTTTTGGGTTGGTCCTATTCAGCCATCTTTGACAAGGATTGCTGAAGTGTTAAAAGGTTCTACACTTGCATACAAGTGCACAACACACACACACACAAGCAGAATATGCCATGGGGGAGATTTAAAAAGGGATTTAGAGGAATAAATTATGAAGTGGAATCTTCACTGTTTGGAACGAAGGCCCTGTCTTGCTGTGTTAAAGGACAAGCAGGGCTGGGCAATGTGTAAAATAATAGAGCTTTTGAGCTGTCTATCATGCAGTTTAAAACCGGCTGTCTACAAAAACAGTATCTAAATGAAAAGAATTGCCAGTAAGTAGTAAACAGTATTTTATGATAGTGCTTTCTAGAAGCCTTATGGTTTCATCAATACTCCACAGACCGGTAAATTTGAAGGTCACTGACAAATTAAAACCCTCATCATTGCAGAATCTGTAGTTACTGGTGTGGAATTTTTAAAAGCTCCTATTCATTTTTGTTGCATGGAACTGAAAAGTTACAAGAGCAAAATTAAATATATAGTCTGTAGTTAAAAATCCCTGGCAATAAGCCAGAGTACAGAGCTGTGAAATGCTGCTGCAACTGACTGAACGGTTTGTTTTGCCAAACGTCTTTATTATTTTCTCAATGAAAAAGTGGACAGATGGTATTTATTTTCTTCCCACCACGTTACTGCTTTATCCACCCCAGTGTTTGCTTCTTTTTAACATTTGCGTGCAAACACACCTCAGCCCGACAAGTTTTCAAGGTAAAGCACCATATGAAGAGGTATCGTCGTAAATTCTGTGACTCACGCAAGACGGTAAAGGCAATGGTGGTAGAACTAAATACAGGCGGACATCGAATTAATCAACCGCTCCAAGGGGAATGTTACTGGTTGAAATATTGTTGTCTTACATCCCCGCAAACTTTTGGGTCTTCGTGACTCTCCTCACCTTGTGATGCTTGACCTACTCAGAGGGACAGAGTTTATATTCAGATGTCTTTTTGTCCAGCGCCACTGCATTTTACTGTTTCATTAACATTCAGGTCCCATCTGAAAAGCATCAGTGCCGGGGCTATCATGATCACTGGGACTAAGGAAATGGAGCATAAACATAAATACAACCACAGGGGGTGAAGCCTAGCATGCAAGACCAACTTTTAGTGCGCTGTAATGTGACTCCCTCCAAGTAATCTTGAGCAGTCATAAGGTTTACATACAACCCATACCCAGCAAACATTTGGAGGCTGAATGACCTTTTCCTAGGACGCACATCCCAATGTCATAACAGAGCTGAAGAATTTTTCCAAAGTAGAGGTGTTTACAGAGTATCACGATAACCATCATTTTTAAAAATTTTAACGTGCATTGTATGTCTATAGTTCTAGACGTTTGAGTTTAATTCATTTGTTTATCATTTGTCGTCTTCGTTTAGGTGACACTATAGATGAGTCTGACTAATAGCATTGTTGCGGTAGGGCTCAAGAATAATATAACACTGTTAAGCATTATTATTAAGGTATTATCAAGTGCTTAACGCATTATATAAGTAGCATTACTCTTCCTTAGTATGCCATTTATGAATACAGATATAATGTATATGATTATTACTAGCAGTGATAGCTGTACATGGTGTAACAGTAACATATTTGTATTTATAAATGACATACTAAGGAAGAGTAATGATACAGTATATAGATGAATTAAGCAACTGCTAATATCTTTCTTCTTAATAATGCTTAATAGTGTGACATTATTAAATTATTATTAGTGCTACCCATTGTCACTAATACATTTTTTAGACATGTCACAATGCTATCATGAAGGGTTTTTTTAATTTTTACCATGAATATTGTGATTTGAAAATCTGAGATTGTCTGAGAGTGTTCAGAAGGCCCCAGAAGCCAAAGAAAGTCACTGTGAACAGCCAGTTTTTTCAGCAGAGTGCAGTATTGAAGCATATTAAGGGGGAGGTTTACTGGAAGAAAATAAAGTGTGGAGGGAAAAGACGCACAGGATGACTACAGTCTTGAGAGGACTGTAAGGATAAGTTGTGAAGAACCCAGGAGAGCTTTGCAATGTGTGGACTGAGCCCCGTGTCAGTGCATCCAGAGCCACCGTGCACAAAAAAGTGGCTAAAACTGTCAGATCCTTAATATCAAGCTACTCCAGAGGTAAGCAGAGGTAAGATGCAAAAAAAAAAAAAAACGTCCAAAACCTCTTTTCAGAAAAACTGGAGATTCTGGATTTCTTTTATAAATGAATCTGCAGGACGAGGCACAGAATCCAAGGTGAACCTGAACCTGAAGCCCTCAGAGAACCTTTGGGGTATCATTAAGAGTAAGATGAACGCCCAAACCCAAAATACAGACAAACTGAAGTGCCGCTATCAAAGCAACCCAGGCTTCAGTAACATCTCAGCACTGCCACAAGCAGATCGCCACCATCCCATTTCACACTGATGTAGTCATTCATGGTGAAAGTTGCTGCAACCAAGTATTGAGTATATAAATGAACATATTTTTTTAGTTCTAAATTTTGGCTTTGTAAATCCTTATATTTAAAAACTGATTTTAGAAATATGATAAAGTTTGTGATTTTAATGACCTAAAAGTAATAATCATTACAATTAAATCAAAAACAGGTTTAAAATATATCAAAAAAGACAATCTTTTTATGATATTTTAATTTTTGACACGTACTAGCACTAGTACTAGTACTGTACTTCTAATACATTTAATTTGTATCACTACTTATGTTGGTACAAAAGAAAAAATTATTTGCCACAAAGTAGAACAAAGTAGGAGATGACTCACAAAAACAGTGGGCACTCAGAATTGCAAAAATATATTACTTCCAAAAGATGCACTTCTCTCTGCATGAGCTAATACACTGATCATGGTGATTCAAGTCAAGTGAATTGTTTTTGCCTCAAAATATTACCTTTTGAAAATGGGAAATAAGCCTCATTTAGAGTAATGACAGTCAGATTTGTGGATTATCTGTCAAAATTCAAACATTTCCTGTGGGAAGAATGTCACTGCTAAATATTTTACCTATTTTATTTTTTAAATGTTCAGATTTTGTTCAACCTTCGCTCTGCTTAGTGGTGTCAGAAACCTTGAGATAGACGTCTGAGATTCTAGAAAACATTAAGTAAGAAAAATGTATATTTGTAGGCATTATTAGGCTCAAAAACACAATAATTTAGTGTGCGCAAAGTATTCTAATGTGACAATTCCTGAATAGATTTGGAGGCATTGAATTATTAATAATGACACTGATAATCCTTCACATATTGCAGTTATGGTATTGCCTGTATACCTCCCACAGTCTGCTATTTGCAATGTGGCTCTCTCATAAATATTCAGCAGCTACTGTATCTGGTTAAACATCATTATTATCTTTGAATAAAGAGTATAATTTCAAAACAGGAAATTGAAAGAGGAAAAAAAAGTCCAAACTACTGACAGCATTCTCATATTGATAAGCTTCACGCATCCTTTCTTCTACTTATGATGAGAACTGAGCATGTCGATACAAAGGCTCTTGTTACAGATGAGAGGACTCTGTGCAACCTCTTCCACACATAACGCGCGCAGGCTTTCGTTTTCTTCCTTACACACATATACAGTGGGCATAGACTTGTTAACACACTACAAACCCTATATTTCGTTGCTCACTAGATATATCTTACAGCCCTGTTTGCAAATTATTCTTGCGGTCCTCTCAGGAAGGAACAATGGTGCTGAATCTTTAATCTACATTAAATGCAGATTAAAGAGCCAAAACTCCCTCCACTGTGCATGACTAAAAGTAAATTCAGCAGAGTATATGCATAACAATATAGTAAGGAAGAAGGATGTCATCCTTCAATGGTTATGTCTTGTATCTTGCATACATTAATTTTCTCTATATAGCTGTGTAGTAGCCTGCAGGGAACACACCCACAACTTGTCAAACCAGCTATGGGACGGTTTTGGATGAAATTCTGAGCTCATTACAGTAGGTTACAGTAGGTTATTTGGAGACATATTTTACAAGTGAGATGCGAACCAAATGAGGGCAAAGTGTTAACTTCTTCTCAACAGTTGACTTCTGAAATTTTGGAAGGAGAAAGTTCAAATTGAAGGGGGTGCACTTGGGTATGACATCATATAGTAGCAGACCTGGAAACATGTGGTGCAATGAAATGAATCTGTAGCCTAAAGAAGGGAGATGGTTAAATGCTAGGAGTGTGTTAGTGTCAAGTCAATCTACTTAGGCTGCAAGCTTTATGCTTCAGTTATAAGCCTTTACAGTTTCCCTTTGGCAAGTGAGGTAAACTGTCTAATAATCATCTCCATTCATTAATCTTCAATAAATAGTTTTTACTACAGCAGTGAAGGGTTAAACTAAAACAAGGACAGAGCAACACAATGAAAAAGCTATGTTAGCTTAATGCTTTTCCCCAAAAGGCTGACATTTTATGTTGAAACCAATTCAGTGTAAATGTCCATTTAATATTTTAAATGTTACGTTGGCCAATATGTGAATTTATGAATTTGCCTGTCGCTTCTCTTCTTCTCTCAGCTCTTCCCTTTAGGGCAGGGGTAGGGGAACTCCAGGCCTCAAGGGCCGGTGTCCTGCAGGTTTTAGATATCACATTGGGTCAAAACACCTGGATCAAATGATTAGTTCATTACCAGGCCTCTGGAGAACTTCAAGATATGTTGAATATGTTGATATGATTTAACCATTTAAATCAGCTGTGTTGGATCAAGGACACATGTAAAACCTGCAGGACACCATGTCTTCCTTTGTTTTATACTGTCTAATAACCTTCATACAGTTAAGCACTATGTGACTGAAACACAAACTTCCTCTCTCTTAATAATTTTTTTTTAAATATATGCAGAGCAGCTTATTGAACAACAACAGGTCAGATCTTAGAATGTTTTGTTTTTTTTATTCTACTAGACTTACAGTAGGCAGCTGGTGTTTCGAGTTGAGTAAGTATTAAAAACATAATCTGAGTCTTCAGGATCTCCATGTACAGCATCAACATGCTGGTCCAGATGTTTCTGCTCTTTGTGAAAAGTCTCCTGGATTGAAATATTTTTAATGTTAGTTTTAATCCAGAATAAACTGTATAAAAATAGCACTTCGGGTAATAAAGTGAAAGATTCATTTCAAAAAATAATGATGGAAAGAAAGATTATCTTGTTAATATTTAATCTCAGCCAAACCGATTTCCTCAGTAACAAATAAAACACTGAAATAAACAAAATATTGTATGCCAGAAATCATCGTAGTGAATTATATCTCGAGTTTCACTTTCACTCAGTGGGAAAAAAAACCAGCGGGTGGGCTGAGACGAGGTGAGCTCTCTGTTAGACCTGCAGGAACGAGCATCTCCAAAAACGTCGGAGCACCAGCCAGTATCTTGATAAATCGAGCAGGTATTTGAAGTTTACACATTAGGATTCTCTCCCTAAAAACACAGAAACCATATTTCAAACTTTACTTTCAGTTTTAGCTGTTCTCATCCACCATACCCGCTTTTGAGTTTCGGATGAAATGCATTCTGGGATACTTGGCACCAAGTACACACAAGTTAACACCGATGCATCCTCTATACAGCAAGAACACATTTGGGCATTTTGAGCCTACTTGACTTGATGTGTACTTCGAATTGGAATAGTAAATGAGTTATGACTGATGACATTTCACAAATCTACAAGAACACAAGTACACACAAGGACACTGAGAAAACTACCTGGTTGTGAGGCTAACTGAGTCTAATTTCACAAGATACTTTTATCAGTAGGTAAAAGTGTAACACTGTAAGTTACTTTTATAGCATTACCCAACACTGAATCTATTAAGGCTCTGTGGGTATACTCTTTCAGATTAACGTGCAGGACATAACTACCTCAACTGTCACGATCCTGGGTCTTTTGACCCACAATTTGAGTTTTAGTTTATTTTTGATGTTTATGGTTAATATTTAAGTTCATTTGTTATTAGATTCCCCTTGTGTCTTCTAGCCCTGTGTTTTAGTCCCCTTTGCCCTTCATGTGTTTCATGTCGGTGTCTCATGTTGTCGTGTCTGCATCTCATTATGTTTCCTGTTTTATTTTGAAGAGGTTCTGTGTTCCTATGTTCAATGTGTTTAGTTTTACACTCCCCTTGTGACGTCGTTATGTTCATGTGTGTCAGCTGTTTCCCCGTGTGTTCTCACTTCCCTCATTAGCCTCCTGTGTGTATTTAGTCAGTGTGTTTTCAGTCATTCCTTGTCAGGTCGTCTGCTCGTCCACGTCACGTCTTCAGGTATCCATGTCAGTTCACCATGTTTAAGCTTTTTCATGTTTTAGTTTTAGTTCACCCAGTTTAGGTTATGGTTTAGTTGCACCCATGCCCTTTGTTTGTATTTATTTTTGCCACCCTTAATAAACTGCCCGTTTTCTGTTAATCCACGTCACGTTCTGTTTTTGGTCTGCATTTGAGTCCTCTTTTTGCAAACACATACAGTCTGCCTCTGCCAGACTGTGACAAGGCCAAGAATTTGCCACTTTCGGGAATCTAAAATATAAGACTTATTTACAGTTATTTGTCAGTTTTTTCTTTGCTACATAATTCCATATATCTTGCTTCATATATTTGATGTCTTCAGTATGTATCTACAATGTAGGAAGTAGTAAAAATAAAGAAAAACTATTAAATGAGAATGTGTGT
>VUQG01002490.1:17411-27869 GCA_015106755.1 Etia nguti
TATATATGTGTGTGTGTGTATATATATATATATATATATGTGTGTGTGTGTATATATATATATATATATATGTGTGTGTGTGTATATATATATATATATATATGTGTGTGTGTGTATATATATATATATATATATATGTGTGTGTGTATATATATATATATATATGTGTGTGTGTGTGTGTAAATTGCATTCATTTATTTTTTTTCTTTCATTTGATGTATTTTGGCATTTTTTTAATGCTGCAATTTTTGTAAATTCTCTAAAACTCATTATTATTATTATTATTATTATTATTAATATTATTACCGCATCTAAAAAGAGATGTATGCACTTTTTTTCCTGACATTCTATCTCAGCTATGATGTGGCTGTAATTTATTCATTAATTAAACCCCCCCCCCTTATGCTTTAGTCAGAGCCTACACCTAAAGGAGGCTCTGAAATATTAAACAAGTTAACACAGTCTGCACAGATGATAGTCTGCTGTGATACTTCAGCTTTCAGCCAGTTTCACCAGATCTTTCTTTCTTTCTTTCTTTCTTTCTTTCTTTTTCCATTTGCTGCTTTTAACCAGCTGTTGAGCCTTTTCACATTATACACATTTGCTGGTTTAGTACAAGATTTATGGCTGGGCAAATTCAGCCCTTGATGCTTTTTAGAGATAAGAATGATAACATTTTCATCCCTTGGTTTGCAGATAAAAAAGCTGCACATCTCTTCACACGGTGGTGATTTATTATTATTATTTTTTTACATTTGATAACCCCAGATTTTCCACAGGTGTTGTGCAACTTAGCTGCTGTAATTCACTGCCTTCAGGGTTTTTACAGATATGACATGTTTATGTCAAAATAGACACAGACTGTGAGTTTGGCACTGCAACCCTGCAGTAGAGGTGAGGAAACCACACTAGCTATCAGGTTAAATTGAACCAAAACCACTGACTAATCAATAATTAAAATATTCTTAGGCTTAAGCCCCAATTTAGATTCTGTGTAAATGAATGTTTTTTGTGATGGCAAATTCATAAATTGGAACCACTTAGAAAATGTTATAAAATCATATATATAGTTCTCTATATTTCAGCTCCATCATTACATGAAATTTCAGTAATTATTTTAACATAATGATTTTGAAATTGACCCCAATTATCTGCACTCAAGTAGTGACATAATCTCACTGTTAGTGCAAACAAAGTACATGTTAGTAGTAGTAGTAATATGATGGAAGTGATACAGAATTTAAGAACTAGCAGTGACAAATATATTTTGTCTCCATAAAGCTGTCTGTTTTATTTATTAAGAAAATTTGAACGAGATCACAAAGCTCCACTAAAAATCTTTGTCATTAATCATGTGAAGAGGAGTTTGACAAGCCAGCAAGAAGTAGATATTTAGAAAGGTTCTTTATGATCGGTTTAACAAGTCTGTTGGGATAATGTTGGAGAGAGCGCCAAAATACAGGACACAAAGGCTGTTGGTTCATGCAGTGTTCCTTGCTGATACCAAAAAAATTGGAGCACTGAGTTCAACGGGCAAGTAAACAAAAACAGGAATCCACAAAAAAGGGCAGAAAAGACACATGGAGCTTAAAGGCGAAGAGGAAGACAGGGCTATATATACACCATTGGGCGTGACAGGTGATTGGACTAAGGCTTGAAAGACATACAGGTGCAAAGAGTTAGACGAAGGTAAAAGTATTGAGGGTGCAGCAAAGCAGGAAATAACATTAATTCTGGACGCAAGAGAACATTAACCTTCAAAGGAAACATTAAGTAACTGAAGATAGGAGAGAAGAAGGTAAAAATTAAAACCAGTAAATATAAGGACTGAAAAACAGGCACCCAGGACCACAACAACATCAGCAGTTACAGTATGTCCATATTTTGTTGGACAAAGACACAATTTCTGTAATTTTGCTACTGTACACACCCTCAGTGGATTTTAAATCAGTCAGCATGAGATTGAGATGCAGACGTTCAGCTTTAACTCAAAGGCTTTTACTGAAGCTGCTTTCAGTTGGTTCTTCTTTGCGAGTCCTTTTGCTTTGAGTTTTTTTTAAATTTCATAACTGAAATGCCGCTATATTGGTTTGAGCTCAGGTGACTGAGTTGGCTATACTGAAGAGCACCCCTTTGCTTTGTCCTGAGAATCGCTCGGGTTGCTTTTGCAGTGTACGGTAGTCATTGTCTCATCAGTTTTGCAGTGTTTGTCTGAATCTGAGCAGAGTATAGCCCTGTATACTTCAGAATTCATCCTGTTTCTTCTATCAGTAGTCGCATTATTATTAAACAATAGTGGCCCATTAACACTGGAAGCCGCATATGCTCATGCTGTAACACTTTAACACAAACAAACACTACACACACACTACACACACAAAACAAAATAGAACACAAGACAAATGGTACATAAGGTCATGGGATTAGATTCACAGCAAAACAACATTGTCCATAAAAGAAAAACAACTTCTTCCACCTCGTACGATTAGCTTATGTCTGTTTCGAGGGCTAAATAACAGCCATTTCTTCCACCTATTCTCTCCCACCTCTTTTTGAAGTGTTATTGCATATGTCAGCTGTTCCTGAGTATGTAGATTTTTAACAGTGTGTCTGAACAGGGTGTTCGTGGTTCGGTTACTCTGGAGCCAGCACTCAGTAAGGGCTTTTTTGCTCGCTTCTTTCCTCACTGGCAGTAGGTCCTTTAAAAGATGTTTGTCTGTGTGAATTATTTCATTTGGAAAGTGTCCAAGGTAAAGGCCTCCCTGTTCTTGAGTGTGACCAGCAGTTTGCACCTTTTTTTTAAACTCTCTGTATTTACATTCATGAAGATGTCTCTTGATTGTAGACACCTCCTTGAGAGTGAGCTTGAGATGGTTAGATATTATGTTGTTGTTTCTCTTAACCATGGAAAGAATTCTGTCATGATGCACTTTAGCTGACTTCAGTGGTCAAACAATTTCAGGAGACTAGATTAGGGCTGTGCGATATGACCAAAGTCTCATACCCTGATATAAGACATCTATCGTCCCGATAACGATATAAATCACAAAAATTTAACATTTTCTTTAAATTCTGTGAATCTCGAGGCACCTCGACTTGCGTGAACTGTTTCCAGCTTGGCGTCGTGTAACTGGAGTCGAGTGTTTTAACCGATGGATGAAACTATACATTTTTAGACATAAGTTGTAACGGCCGCTGTTTTCTTTGTGAGTATTTATTACACAGCGTGCTGCGGGGAAAAGCCTGTTCTAACGTTTGAGTCTAAGGTTTATTTTTTAGCACCTGACGGCTCTTTTTTTGGTTCTCATCCGTAAATACTCCGCATACTCTTTCACGTGATTCAGTTTATTTTGAAAAGTCTCAACAGAATCTTGAGCTTTATTGTGAAAGGTTTACGTGGAAAATAAACAAGCAGACACGGGATGGTTTTACTGTCGTTGTTGCTAATGACAACGCATAAGAACAGGCGCTTGTCCGTCCGTAGTGTGGTTATATTAAATATAAGAGAAAGAGAGAACTTTAAGAAATTAATATAGCCACTACAGTGACCATCAAAACGATGAAAAAATATTGCTGTAAACTGTTTATTTTGCAACACCAGGAAACAAACGATAGCGGAAAATGAAACGATAGATGTTTTTATATCGTCATCCGATATATATCGTTATATCGAACAGCCCTAGACTAGATACGTCTTTCTGAAAGTGTAACAAAATGTAATTTATTCCTTTATGTTCTGCCATGTGCCAACACAATGGAAAGCAGCTATGAAACTCCCATAGAGGTTCATTATCTTGTTAATCGTGTTAGCTCCTCATTGTGTATGATGCTGGCTTGTGGCTTCTCTGAAAAAGAAACAAATCAGATACGTCTGGCTCCCTGGTATAACTCATAAACGTACACCTTGAAGCAAATAATTCATAAGCTGGAGAGAAAATGGGATGGGGAAAGAAAAACTTGCTGCTCTATAAAAAAGCTAGGACATGTTACTGGGAACAACCCCAGTGTCTTTTCAGCACTGCAACCAGGCTGACAACCACAAACTACCAACCCACAAATAAAGCTGTCAGATAAACAAATAAAGCAAATAAATAAAATTAAATTTAAAGAACAATAATAAGCTGTGAATAAAATAATTCACAGCTGTCCCACCAACTTATGATTAAGTAGAACAACTTCGGTAACTGCTGACATTTATTTAAAACTCTTTCTCTCCAGTCATTCTTTCTATACTAACTTCATTAATTCTTCCTAAAGTGCAGATTCAACATGTCTACCAAACCCCGTTCCTACAAGACTGTTAAATAAGTCTTACCATTAATTATTTCTTAAGTTTTAAATATGATAATTTTATCTCAATTAAGAGGATATGTTGACACATTCCCTAATCTACTGCTACTACATACACACTATGACTTTAGAGTTAGTTAAACTTGCACATAAAAACGATCAAATTCAGTAAAAAGGACACACAAATACAGAGCCAAGCTTAAACCTTAGGACGTCTCTTTAAGTAAGAGTTTTATTATCAGAGCACCAATCAGCTGATAAACAGTGGACATTAGGTTTGCTTCTAGAACAGCTTAATCACTATAAACTCTACTAAATTCAGCATCTTTATACAGAGAGCTATCACAGCCTCCTCTGTCCAGGTCAGGTATCTATGCAGTCAGAGCATTACTTGCCTTTGAGATCCAGCTGATCTGATCAAAGGAACTGAGCACACCTACATGTATGTGGGTGTACAGAGCTTTGAAAATGCTGAAATAAAAAAAACAAACAAAAAACGTCCGCTCTAGAAACATAGTGTGCCTTGATTATGTGGTTACTGCTAACCCCAAATGATAGTGAAAATTATTCTCATTATGATTTAATATTATGTGAAATTATTATATTTATAGCACATATAATTGCAGTTTATTCTTGCATGGATTTTCTTTTTGGATTTGTTTAGTGGAAAGATGGTCGCGCTCTCTGGCTGGAGACTCCTGCAGGACTCAGTCCCATAAATCTGTAGATATACATTTACTTTGTGTGTGCAGAATTACTGGGAGCATAAATCCTTGTGATAAGCTTCCTCCCTGATGGCCTGTGCTGCTGCTTTTTTAAGGAGATTGTTTTTCAAAAATGCTGACACATGACAGGGTACAGTGATATTACCAGATTGAACAAAATATTAGCGTCAGAAATAAAATACTTACAGGAAGGATTTCTAACCATTCATCATATTTCTGTATGGTTTTAAATAAGATTGTGTGGGATGAGCACAAACAGGCAGACGTATTGATATCGTAACTCAGCACTATATTAGCATGCCAATGGCAATCAATTGATGTGATGTTCCACCTGAACTTATTACCATTACTGTTAATATTATTATTATTGTTATACCCACTATCTGACAACAAGAAAAATACCTATTGGAGGATAGTAGATAAATAACATTTGTACTCTTACAGACTCGTTCAATAAAAATGTGACATCAGTGCAACAATATACTCCTTTCTGTTGCACAACTTCAATTTTACTCGGCAGTGAAGATTAACATCTGAAGAGGCCCCATAACTTTGAAAAGTTTTTCAAAGTATTTTATAATAAGAGTTTGAGTTTTATGCTGTCTGCATCAGATTGCACGTTTCTCTACTGATTGACAAACTAAACTATATCACGATACAGCTTGGCTCATGGTGATAAACTGAAAATGATTTTTTCTGAAAAGGTGACTTCATGGGAATTTTTAAAAGTGATAAACGATGCTGTGATCAAAGTTAGATTTGGTCACAGATTTGATGTCATATTTTATCTCAAACTATAAAATGCACATTTGGATAGAATACGGATTACTTCGGCAGTCCTTTTTGACATACCATCTTTAATAATTTTAATAATAATAATAATAATATTACAACTGGCAGATGCATTTGCTGCTCTCTGGCTTATTATGAGCATTTGAGAATAAATTTAGTCATTTTGAAATAGAATCACAAATGATTTCTGCACGAATATCCTGACAAACAAAAAAATGTTTATTTATTTTAGAAGAATACTACTTGCAGCCTTCTTGCTATGCACATCAGGGTAAAGGAAAAATGGAAAAAAAAAGTGAGAAAGTTTACTCCCTCTGATTGGGACTACGTGAGGGAAGCCTATATGTGTGTCATCTTACATGAGCTGATCCACATTTCAAGGGGCTGCATGTGTACAGGGCTGTGCAGTGACAGTTGGTAATGAATTGGATTACCTTCATTAAAACAGTAATGTCCATCTGTATACAGTGTGCGTATATCATGGTAAAAAGAATATTGTGTTCGTTCACTGCAATCAATTGAGCTCTTAGTCGGAAGATTTCTCTTCCTCTCACATCTCATCCCTCTCCTGTCTCATTTGTCTTCACTCGCTGCATTGATGTCTTCCTATTACCACTGATTTGACTTGTCTGTTTGTGAATACCTAATCACAGTGAAGATGCCACGCTTTCATTCCTTGAAGGCTTTCTCCTTTGCTCTCATTTCATCGTTGGGGTGACAACTGTTCCTTGCTGGAAGGGGAGATGTGCCACATTCAGTTTACACAGCCATAAAAGAAGCCTGTGCATGGCATGACCTTCTTTGCACACCTTCCTACACACAGACGCCCATGTGCATGTATGTATTGTTTGAAATGTAATGTTAAAGGATTTCTTTATGCACCCAAGTACAGTTCTGTAGGTAGCTTTGGGGGTGCCTTTGGGGTTGATCTCAAGGTCTTGGTCAGGAGTGCAAGGCTATTGTATGGAAAAATATTATGAATAAGTCATGTTGTTGCTATGCTATCTAGAAAATTCGTTTTAACCCCATCTCTTCACTAACTCAGTCTTGGTGTCACTTAATTATGGGTAAAGTTAAAGCTTTTCCTTCTTGCTCATGTCGCTAAGAAACCTATTTTGTAGTGATAATTTGACAGTACCAAGACTTTTTGTCGTATATGTTGTTATTTCTCAAATTTGATCTCATCTTACTTAATGGTCCTAACAAGTATTTTGATTCTTTTAAGACAGCGCTGAGCGTCCATTCTCCAGTGGTCTTCACCTGACAAACCCTGTTGCCGCTTCAGCTTAAGGTAGGACAGATTCTGTCTTTGCCAACATAGTTTTATGAATGTATATGTAAGCACATTTGAGTGCATTGTTTTTAGTCACTTCCAGTAAATTCTTTGGAGGATCAGCTGTCTTTGAGATCTTAAGGTCTCGGTCAGTGATGTGAAACTTTTCTGAATAGGTAACTTAGTTGCCACGTTAAAAGGGACTGTAGCAACAGGGAGTTGTCGTCACCATTACAAGGAGTATTTTTGTTAACAGTGGCAAAAAACATATCCTTTGAACTTTGAATGTGGTGTTTTGAGAGGAATTTGAAATAAATGAAAGTTCTCTGGTCAAAAATAAATTGTTATCATATAGAAAAGATGTCTTTGTAAAACGTAAGTTTTGCGACTTTTTGACACCGCTCATACATATTTTATAGCAAAACAGAATTGGCCACCCATACTCTGTGGACAGTATGATACATTTATCTTTGCATCTCAAAGCCTGTGCATGTCTACTCCTATTTTAAATGCAGTAGTGCTACAAAAGAGCATGAATATGGCTCAAGTCTGAGGATTTTAAAAAAAAAAAGAAAAGACGCAAACTTTTTTAAATTTTATTTTAAATTTAACAAGTTTTCTTACATGTGTATGTGTTGCTCTGCACCTATGTAGTGCTCTGGGCACTACAGAGGTGCAGCAGTTTTCTCTGTCTCCTCACAGCAAGACCTTCTTGCTGTGTATCCACAAGCTGGCTGGAGTCTTTGTCTGTAGAGCTTGCATGTTCTCCCTGTGCTTGTGTGGGTTCTTTCTCGGTACTCTGGCTTCCTCCCATAGTCCAAACACATACATGTTAGGTTAATTGGTGACTAAACCTGCCTGTGGGTGTGAATGGTTGTCTGTCTTTCTGTTTTAACAGTCCAGGTTGTACCTTGCCTCTAGGATAGACAACAGCCCTCCTGTGACCCTGAACTGAAAAGGCAGTTAAGAAGATGGATGGATAGATTTTTTTTAATGCTTTATTTTTGGAAGTGTCGTGAGTGAGTGTGCTTAATTCTGTTCAGTCTGAGATCAATCATTTGTAACACAAGGACAAAAAAAAAGATGTCAAGAGTAAGAAAAATAAATGATGGGAATAATAAACATGGGGAAGGTGTGGGAAACAGACTTGTTAAATATTTGTGCGTTCGCTCAGAGTCACTGGCACTGGAGCGATACAAAGACAAATCACCATTCTGGACCTGGGCTAGAATATAGCCTATTTGATTTGCATTTGGGTTTTAGAAGTGTTGTGAAACTCGATCCATCTATCCATTCTGCCCTGCTTTTTCACAGCATGTCGTAGTAGCAGTGCAGCTAAGCGAGTTAGTGCAGATGTCCCTCTCGGGATTGTTTTCCAACTCCTGCTGCGGGATCCTTAAATGCTCCCTCGGACAACAAAAGTATCTAATCTCTAGTGTTTCTGCCCCAGGGCCTCTTACCATTTGGGCAGACCTGAAAAGCCTGTGATGTATGTGCCTAAGAGCCATCCTGATTACATGCCCATACAAACTCAGCTGACCCTTTGAATATGAAGGAGCAGTGATTGTTCTCTGAGCACCCTCTGAATCTGTCTAAACTCCTTATCCTGTATCTAAGGTTAAGTCTAGCCAGGATATGTAGAAAACTCATTTTGACTTTTTGTGTTCAGATTCAGCCTTCCTTTCTCCATCTAAAAGCTAATTCAAAACTTTATAGTAACTCTTAAGACTTAGTTTGTAGTTTTAATCTCATTGATTCCAGTCTTGCATCTAACTTCTTTGCCTTTTTCTTAACTTTTAGCTGCACAAATACGACTAACCCCAGAGATATAGTATTTATATACATGTATAGTGTGTTGACCTTCAACTTTGCGCTGTCAATCTAGAGATTTGCCTTAAAAAGTTGCTCAAAGCACAAGACAAGTCAGATTTGATTTGGGACTTGAGAGTTGATGTGGCTTGAGATGCAGTATTGGATCATTCAGACTGCAGTTAGGTTTGTCATTGATCAAAGTCATTGTGTCTAAATATTATGAAAACGCATATTAAAAGGCATCCTGGGCTCACACATTTCTAATAGATGTGGACTAATTGTTTTAGTGAGAAAAGGGGTTAATGTTGCAGACTCATCCTACCACCTCTTCTGCTATGTTTCAGGAGTCTTGTATAATCAATTACTAATATGTACTGTTTTCAAACCGTCTTCCTGAAAAGCACAGACTCACTTCCCTTTTTACAGCTCGATCCCAGATAAGTAGAAGAGAGCTCTCTATTGTAGTTGAACCTGTGGAAGGATTAACTGTTGCCTACAGCTGCCTTTGTCTGCCTTTGGTAGCACATGACGGTTGGCTGTCATGAAAATTTAACATTTCAGAGCTAATGTTATTGTATGTATTTTAAATGAAGCATACGAAAACATTTCAGGTAATTGAAATAAAATTAAAAGCCACACTTAAAAAATAAAAATAAACTGAAATAATACTTTGTTTCAAAACTGGCCAATTTATAGTAAAGTTGTACAGGAAATGTATTCAGTACTAGTCTTTGTATATAATAATTTGCACAACATGTATTATACATGTTGTGAACTTCATTAATGATAAAATATACTGAAATGAGCAAAGCTACTCTGCACACTAACACTAAGCCGAGGTATAGTGCTGTGCAGAGGTCTTTAGTCACCCTGCAGTTCTTTATATTTTGCTTTCAAGGATCTAAGATCTGAGGAGTAGTTCTTCAGGCTTAATGAAGTTTTTAATTTTTGTTTTTTGTGGAAATTGACTGCTTTTTCAGTCACTTTCAGTCCACTCTTTGTACCTGATCATTTTTAGAGGAATGCCACTTAACAGTGACCTGTGAAACATCGAAGCATAAAATGGCACCTAACACAAGGGATGAACCAATTAATGTTTACACATAACTGACAACTTAGCCAAGAACTAATTTTAAATGATATCTTTAGGCACTTTGTTACCAGTGGTCTGTTGCAAAAGCAAATAATTTGTTCCCATTTCTTTAATCTAGTCTATGAAAAATACCAAAGATAACACGGTATGATAGGCATAAAATGGTATTTCCTGAAGACTTATTAGCCGACAATTTGGCATATCTCGACATGGTGTGCAGTGTGTCCTTAAAATAATCTAGACTAGCGGAGGACACAAGAAGCACTGGGCTTGTAAATGGTAAATGGCCTGTATTTGTGTAGCGCTTTACTTAGTCCCTATGGACCCCAAAGCGCTTTACACTACATTCAGTCATCCACCCATTCACACACACATTCACACACTGGTGATGGCAAGCTACATTGTAGCCACAGCTGCCCTGGGGTGCACTGACAGAGGCGAGGCTGCCGGACACTGGCGCCACCGGGCCCTCT
>VUQG01002491.1:0-10963 GCA_015106755.1 Etia nguti
ATGGTCATGAGAATTTGCATAATTAAGATTAAGGAACTGACCTCCCAGCCCATTGTTCCTTCAGTGGGCTGGTTTCAGTCGTTATGCAAATATACTGTTTATAAGATTGGGGAAACCTGCAGTCAGCTGAGACTGAAGAAGTCACTTGGATGAGTGACGAAACGTTTCTCCCACAAAACGCTACGTCCAGATGAACAGAATCAACTTTTGGAGATCAGTAAAGGCAGGTTCTAGTTCAGATAAAAAGAGTCTGTTGTCATGTAGGTTGTGACAGAGAGAGACTAAATAAAAGTTTTAAAAAAAAAACCCAAAAGAATAAAGTCTATAAAAATAAAAACTAAATGAGGCACAAGGAAAACATATGGGGAAACATTAAAACAGAGCAGGAACTGAGGAAGCAGAAACAGGACTCTGCTGCTACATAAAGACAAGACTACCATAGTATGTCACTGTACCTTGACTGTAATTGAAAACATCATGAAATGAAGAAAAAGGGGGCAATTTGCCAGGAGAATCTGACTGCACTTACACTGGTCTCCTTAATAAGATGAGTGTGGATGCTATGGATGTGGCTCTGCTGTGGTGAAACTATAAAGTTCCAGGATGTCTACTTTGCCTTATGTGGTCTTATCAGGTTGTTTCATGTAGGTCACACACTGGCTGCTTTGTTGGGTCGACCTGTTCAGATGCACCTTAACACGAATATCTAAACAGTCATTTCAACCACGTGGCAGCAACTCAGTGTATAAAGAATGGGGGGGGGGAAAGATGATTTAAGTGACTTTGAATATGACGTGGTTATGGATGCAAGACAGGGTGGCCTCGGGAATTACTGATCTAATGTAATTTTTCCCAAAATGTACCTCTAGAGTACAGAATGATCCTAAAAAGAGAAAATGTCCAGTGAGTGGCAGTTCCAGCTGCTTCAAGCTGATAGGAAGGACCTGCTAACTAAACTAGCCACTGATTTAAAAAAAAACAAGAATGAAGAGCATCTGAACACACAACCCTGAAGCAACTGGGATACAGCAGCAGAAGACCACACTGGGTGCCACTCATGTCAGCTAAGAAGAGGAAACAGATTCTACAAAATTGGACAAAAGAAGACTGGAAGAAGGTTGGTCTGGTCTGATATATCTCGATTTCTGCTGTGACATTTGGATGGTAGGATCATAGTTTGTCATAAACAACATGAACTCATTGTGACAGAAAGAATATGTTGGACAGGTAATCGCAAAGAAGCGAAGACAAAACTGGGACATAAAAACAAAAATAAGATTCAAACTAAAAAAGGACCTAACCAAACAACAACTAGTTAACACTAACAACTATCAGAGCCATGACACACGTGCCAGATATCACCAACTATGGTGCATGAAGTATCAATATAAAGCAATATATGTTATAATAAATTATTATTAGAAAAAAAACTGCCATTGTCATCATTGAAAAGCCTAAAATCCAGTCTTCTGTAACGAGCCTTGTCTATTTTATTGCTGTGTGAATAGGTTTGCCGTTAGATATTCAAAATTATTTCTTATACACAAAAGAACTGATGACAAAGAGCATTAAATCGAACACTGGAAATGTTGCCAAGACTTTCAGAACAGTATTGAAGGGAATCTGCTTGTGAAACTATTCAGGACTTCAATCTTTTACACTGAGATCTTAGTATCATTACTTTTTAACTTGAAATTGTGTCATAATGCAGTGACAAGAAATAAAATGTAAAGAGCATTAACAGTAATATTTAAAAAAAAAAAAAATGCTGAAGATAACTTCTCAGTAACACAGATGGCAGGCTAAGTGTTTTTCCAGAATGAGATAAAATAGCCATCTACTGTAACAGGTGCTGGAAGGGTCTGAAATGACGACATTGTATTCAGCACAAGTTTTTTTGGGTTGAGTCATCCATTTGTTATTTCAGTCAATGACAGTGGAGCGAAAAAAGCACGTCTGTCTAAAAATGTTGCTTTTTCTTTTTAGAGATGAGAAAATAATCAACAATATTATATTCTTACAGGACTTGTAATTTGAATATTCTGTCACAAAAGGTAAACGCTCATTAACACACATTCAAGCACACACACAGAGACAACATTACACTGTCAGGCTGTCAATATTCCTGCGTCTGTACCTGAGTGCTAAACAAATCAGCTTTCAGGTAAAACTGTTTCATTGTAATTAAACTTTCAATATCGTAACCACAGGTGAGGTGATGTAATTTTGCCTTGTTTTTGTGCATAAAATGGCTAAAAGAAGTGTGATGAAACATCAACGCTTTTAAATGTAACATAGAATAAGAGGAAACAGAAAATAATAGGCAGACGTTTTTTTGATAAAAAAAAAAAGATGAAAGGGAATAGAAAATCTGACTAAAAGTGACTGAAATTTGAATATTTTTTTTAATGTCTTATGAATAGAACAGGCGGAGAGTTTTGTATTTGGCTCACTCCAGACTGCAGATGTACCAAGCAGATGTGCCACTGACTGCCAAAAATTCAAAGTCAGTGTATTTTCTGGTCACGTGTGCTTGAATAAGTTGCTGACATCCACCAAGCCAAATTATGCAGCGAATACTCTTAACGCTTTTTAAAAAAAAGTCTCGCCAAGTGCTTGACTTTAAACGACAACTCCAGAGTTACTTCAGTCGTGTTGTTAAATTGTCATTCAAAAGGAATTTGCCACTGTGCCTGTGTTCCCTCAGGTCAAACGTCAGTACGCACACAGCAAGCTTCCCCGCCACAGTACACTTATTTTCTCTCACAACTCCATCAAACATTTGTGTTTAATCAACCAGCGCCAGAACAAAGACGCCTTAGCTTAAGTTCAAAGCTCTGCTTCTTCTTCAGATCCTTACTGATAAAACTAGATCCAGTTTTCATGGTGTCAGGCTCTGTTTATATAGTTTTTCTCGATAAATGTCAACCCATGACCTTTTTTGAAGTAATTTAGTCTCTACAAAAGGCCAATGCAGCTCCTGCCTGTGTGTGGTTATGTTCACTTGTGTGGTGGTCTTTTACTGCTGTAATCCTTTACATTTCCTCTCCTCAGGGGAGCGTGCACGGACGCGTCGACAAACGTGCAATATATCGGGACAATAAACAAAAAGATACAAGAAAGAGATACAAATATTAACAAGTTAACTAGTAATCTAGTGCAAGAAACACTTTCTCTGCTTCATTAAAAGTCGCTGCAGCTTAAACCTTTAAAAAAGAAATCAGCTGTAGCTGAGCTTGTCACGAAAATGTCAGAGTAGATCAGTCAAGATGAGCGTCCACGTGTTTGCATTTGGAGTTCAGATTGGAAAAAAAATTAATAGGTACAGTAAAGAAATTCAATATACCACTCACTGTGTCTTTTTCACTTTTGCCTGTTCTTAATCACACAGCTCTTCATGGTGATGACGTTAAATAAGCCTTCATGCAGACCACCTGCAGAGCAATCAGAGTGAAGGTACTATGGGTTAAGCTTATGGACATACACTGTGCCAGTGCCCAGATTGTGCTGTGTGTGTGTGTGTGTTTTAATAACTGCCCCTCTCATTAGTTTGTAGACAGGAAGATGGACTGCACCACTTTATATTTATTGCCTGCACTGCATTGTGAAACAGCAGGATAATGTAACAAAATACTTTAGCATACCTGTACAGTAATATAAACCATTTATATTTTGTAGGAATTACTTTTTAAGTTCATTTTCTTCTCCTTACATCCACAGACTGCTGGATGCTGAAAGGCCTGTGCAGGGGCAACTTAACAATGCTTCTCGTGACAATACTGCTCATTTTACCACACGCAACAGTAAACCCGCTTTGCTTACACTAATTTACAATTATGTCCGCAGTACTTTTCCATGTTGCGATTAAAATAACATGTTGAAAACCATTTTTAAAACTGATAATACTTTTGAATTGAAACTGGGCTTCAAAATCAGTAAGGCAACAAATGATCAGTGCAAGAATCAGAAAGGATGCAACAGCCTGGATGATCTGCTGACAAATCATCTGTAAGTAAAGAATACCACAGCAGGCTGTAGACGGGGCACGCGTTCAAGTGCGCTTTTCACATCATATCTCATTTTAAAGCCTGCTTCTCTGATAGCTAGGCTAACACATGGCCTCGTAGTACAGCACATCCTCCATGTGATCCTGTAGAAGCACAGCGGGAGGCCCAGTGGAGGGTTACATGGTTGGTTTGGCTCTCGATGTCGCCACCTGTTCAGGCAGCCAAGCGTTCAGTCAAATGAGGCTCTGAGTGAGCTGAGCATTGGGAATGAGCAGCAGTTGACTGAAGCACCCTTCATGCTAAAAATCACACAGGTGAGAGGTACTCAAACACATACTCACTTGTGTAGACACTTGTGGACAAATGGGCTTATACAGTAAAGCATTATTGCCTCTTCACCAGTGGACGTGTGGCTCTTTTCTAATTGATGGAAAAGAGCCCTTTTAGTTCAATTATCATCTCTACCCACAATACGTGTGGGGACTATTTGGTGATTTTGCACATTACATTAGAATACACTGATGCTGATGAACACACTGTATGCGCATGTGTCTTCTTTATTTTACCGAATGGCACTGGAAGATCAGAACCCTAACCTCGACTGCTAACCATGGACATACGTGTGTTCCTTCATACCGATTTACTTCTCATTTGGGGGAGTCCAGGGTGCTCAATGACATTGCACTGCAACATTAGCAGGGCCCTGTTTTTAAAAAAAAAAGGCTTTTACATACCAGAGGAGTAAAGTTTATGCTTATATTTCATGCATTTAAACAGTTTTTGGACTCACCTATTCTTAATGCTGCCATTCGTCACCGACTACTTGATTTAGCGGCATTAGTTTTTTCCAATCGAGTTTAATTTTTCAGATTTTTTTAGCCTGCGAATGAACAGATCTGAAAATTTCTCTGACTCATCAGATGTGGTCCCAATTCTGCCAACAAGAGCCACTGCACCACTGACATCCTGAAATACATACAGAAGTGGTCGTGATGCAACTTCGACTCCCGGTTGAAACCATGAAATTCTCCCTGCTGCTACCTTCTTTTGAGAATTGGATGAATCCATAATCTCTGTTTCTTCCTTTTCTTGTTTAGAAACATCAGGACCAGCTCATCAATGCTTGATGCTGACTTTGCAGTGAGTTATTTGAGGATGAATTTTTCGGGCTTTTGGTGTTTATGTTACACGAGATGTTTGCATACGAAAAATTAGGAGGTTTGTGTAATTTTCTCTCAGTGCGCTCTGTGCGTAAAGGTCTTTAAACAAAGTTTTTCTCTTCGCAGAGTCCCAGTGTTAGACAGATGTAGCCTACAGAGTTTATCCTGAGGTAATAATGAATCTGCAATGTCCAGCGACTGTTGTCTTGGTCCTTCCATCGATGAAAGTGATCGTGCTAAATGCGTAAAATCATTAACCAACATATAATTTTTCATATGTAAATTTGTGCAAATGAATGTGTTCTAACATGAGCTGCTTCAGGTGCAGCACGAGGAAGAGTCAAAAAGAAACTTTAAGTCTGTTTCCCTGGTTGCTTATTCAGACTTTAACTCAGCTCTTTTTGGGGAACATAAAACCCAGAGCTCCTCTAGTCACAGGGTTAAGAGTTTTCACTAGACCTGGGTGCTGCTCCAGAAAGCAGGTTTTGTGAAAACTGTGTTTTATAACGCAATGCAATATTGCTAAGAGTGCACTGAATGATAAATTAAATACCGTAACAGACTTAACAAGACTGTATTCTTTTCATATCTTTATCTGTTCCTCTGGCAATGTCTCTGAAGTAGGCGGCACTCAGTCGGTCACTTTTGTGCAGTAGAAGAGAGAAAAGACATGTCAAATGCCCTCTTTTATGGGAGCCCACACAGAACCTGGAGCAGAAAGCCTGGGTTAACAGAATGCTGTTAACCACCGTAGTGGTACTTGATATCTCTGACTGGGATTTTAGCGTTTTTCAAGCCAGCAAACACAAAGAAAGCCTGGCTATGTTGAACTTTATTTGTAGTACACCGCTCTCATTTCTAGAAAAGGGCCCAGGAGAAGAGACAACTTGAAAGTATGTCATAAAAAAGCATTTTGGAGTGTTAGTTTTAAAATGTGTATATTGAAAATGAACGTGAATGAATGCCAAGACTGAACACTTATCCTTTCACAAGTTGCAAAACATGGTTTCGTCCAACATTATGAGATCAATAATCATGAAACTTGAACCAATGATTACAGGCAGAATTCAACCCTGAAAGCCAATTATAAAGAGTGGTTAAATTATTTTGAATACGTTTTTTGACACGCAAATATGAAAATTGTTAAGGCAATACAATGAAACACTCGACTCCCCTTTTCATTTTGTCAGCAAACACCACCACCACCAGGGGTGAGGGGGGCGGACCTCGTGTCTGTAACTCAAATGACCAGAATGTGCACTTTTCTCTTTTCAGACATGTCAGTAATAACCGTACTGCAAGGACCTTTAGTGCAAAGAACCACGGGTTTTGCGAAGCCTTCTGCCTGCCTTCTTTTATTAGTAACCGTTTCTTTTCTCTAGCTTATATTGTAACACTCCTTCATGCTTTTATGATGTTTCTAAGGATTCAGTTTATGTACAATACAAATGATTTAATGATCAGCACACTGAGATACACTGTATCTGTCCTCATATCACCTATACCGTGGTGACCTTCTCGTTGACGGTGGTTCTCCTCGGATTGCAATTGGAACCGCAATTTATGGCCCCTCGGCTCCGCCGCCACCTCCGGGGGACCCCATTAAATCAGGACGGTCAGAGGTCAAGAGGTCATCATTGTCTTTCTGATGCTTGTAGTGATGGCTGACATCAATGGTAAGGGACTCCCCGAACACCTATTGTCCCCTTAGTTCATTACAAATGACACTGTCCCTTTTCATCTCTTCTAAGGGAAGGGAAATTGATGTGTTGGCCTGTTTAATATTTTTTAGTTAATGTGATTTGAAAGGGAAAGTGAGCTCGAGAAAGATAAATGAAAAGCCTTCAGTCGCAAATGAGTTAAACACCATTTGAAAAATGTAACAGCTGCTTTCAAAATGACTTTGAAATGAAGGCAAACCTTGACAATTATTTGTTCCATCAAGGTCTCAGTTTCTAAAATAGAAACGTGTACAGTGAAATATTCGAGAGATATAATGAAGCAATATTTCATTTAATTTTGCTGCGACATGTAATATAAAACTAGATAATTTGCTATTTGGGTTTTGCTTGGCTTGATGCTGGAGTGATGTGTCTTAACTTTAATGCCACCTTAAAAATGTTCTCTTGTTGGATAATAAGTTACAAAAAATGTCCAGAAAATTAGGTAAAGCAAAGATGGAAGGCAGCTAAGGAAATGGACCTGGAAAAAAGGGATGATTTTATTTAAAAATTTTAGAGAGAGGCAAACCTGCTTTTTCCAAGAAGAGCTGTGATGGTCTTAAGAAAGGATAAATCAGCAAAGCCAGTCAAACATACTCTTACACACAGACCAAACGCTGTCAAGACAATAGCCCGCTGGCACCAGTATCTCCCCTAGGGTTATGTATCTGTGATGGTGATTGCTGAGTGGAGTCAGCTGCTCACAAACCACTGGCTCTACAGAAGACAGGGAGGCACCTGAGACAGGAAGGAGGGAAACATACACTCACCCAGCAACCTACAGTTCTGCTGTAGGTTCCCTTGCAAGGGAAGTCATGCATTTGGCTAAAACCTCTATAGCTGGTACCGATAGTTACACACGTTCGTATGAAGTACAGAGAAAAAGCACCATGATAGGCATGAGCAGCAATACCCATCATGGCTGAGCAAAGACATTCAGTTTTTTCAGCATGGGATGGCATAAAATCCCTATGCTGGAGATGGACGGGTGACAGATGGCTCCGGGAATAAGACAACCATGTTTAAAAAAGATCATTTTTTGAGATCAACTATTTTATAATCATCCAGTACAGTTTATGCTTGGTGTTATTTCTTAAAGATCTTGTATATATTACAAAAATTTTAAGACTTAAGCTTTCAAACACAGTGGAAGAAAAAAAATAGGTGGAGGAAAGAGCAAAGACTGTTCTAACAGGAAAATTTTACTGTAAGCCATCAGTAGAGGGCACTGTGAGCTTTTTGGTCAGTCCGCTCCACACACCCCGCCTTCCCCCAGCCCAATCCAGTGGACCAGCCCACTGCCTGGCAAACTGTCTGCTGGTGTAGAAGATTTAAACAAAGAGGGTTAATATCAATCAGCGTGTGTGTAAACACACTCATAGCTCACCTGAGTAATGAAGTGGTGATGAGTCAGCCTTTTTCCTGTATGGGGATGTAAGTGTGTAAGAGAGTGTGCAGAGGAGGAATGTAAGAGACGAGGGTAGCCTACGATAAAAGTGTAGGCATGCTGTGTAGTACAAAGAAGTGACCTCACACACAGTTGCTGGATTTAAGTGTTTTTGCAGTTTTTAAAGTAAAATGGATTAATAAACAGATAAATAAATTGCTGTTTCTCATAAAATAAATAAGTGGAGATAGAAGCAATAAAAAATAACCCACCCGTGCCATTTTTGAACCTTGAATAGAGAGAAAAAAGACTTGCATTTCAAATGAGAAAAGCTGAAATTGATAGCAATATATTTTTACAACCGGCTAGCTCGTGCTGACTTTTATTACAGCGTTTTAGAGGCTAACAATTTATTTGACATGCATTGGTAGAGGAGCTTTCAACATTTTAGACACTATTTATATTTTATAATCAGGCAACACCAAAACACACAATATTTGTGCCTATGAATATGAACTGTGGTCAGTTAATGATTAAATGGTGGTTTGGTTGATGCAGACAAGCTTTTCTGGATAAAAGTGACTCATTTTCAGTGGATAGAAATGTCATAGGCAGACATGCTGAAACATAGGAGGAAATGTGTTATGTTCAGGGCAACACAAAGGCCTGTCAGACAACAATTTTAACTTTCAAACACCTAAAGCAACAAACATTTGAGGTGCTGAGGAGAAAAAAGAAAAGAAAGAAGGAGAAAATATCTGCATTTGTCTGACTCACAAATAACTGAAACCACAGCAGCCAAGACAGAACTGGCAGTGATCATTGAATTTAATCATTTTGCTCTCCTTCTACCTGCTGTCTCTTTGGCATAAATGCGGAACAGATTATCGGTTTTGTAAAAACGAGCAAAAGGTTTTGACAAAGAACCAAAAAAAAAGTCTGATTTATTTGATACAGAATCAATGACTCTGTCAGTTAACACGTTGTCAACTAAACCGATTTTTCTTCAGAACGTTTTTTTAAGATCATTTCATGATGGAAATAAAACAACTTAAGCTTAATGAAAATGGCCCATTAGCAACAGCAGACTTGAGCTATGAGCTCGTGATACAACCACACACTTCATGCTCTTGTAGCAGCCATTAGTCATTAGAACTCCAATTTGATGTTATTTAAGAGTTTGTTTGTGAAACACTGTGCTACCCACAAGCTTTAGTGAGTTTTCATCAATTAGGGATAATGCTGTTGCCATAGAAACACTCAAGTTGGCATCTAGAACGTGGAAAGGTGGCATCAGTGAACAGCTTTTATGGGAGACCACACTTCACTGTGGCTTGAAGAAGAAGAGGTAGAAGCTGATTAATATGAGCAATAGATGTGATTAATAGTTTATTCTAACTCATATTTATAATTAAATTTTAGAACCGAGGATTGTGAACGCGAGCACATCTCAGCTCTGTCACCGGAATTTGAATTCATCTCCTTAAATATGTGATCCTTCAGGGGAGTAGAGTTTCAGCTGGAACAGATTACCCACAGCACAGCATATATCTGTACTCTGTAAATTCAGCTTGTCAGCAGCAAGATCATCCCACTGAATATTAGTCTTATCTTATTACATTAGGTAAATGGCACAAACATTTTAGCCCGAAAAGCCCACCATAAAGACGTCAAGCACTATGAATCAAAGTCATACCAGCTCTGAGACAACATTTGTAGGGCAATAAAACATAAAAAATGAGCGAAAGGGAGATACAGATATCAGATTTCTACACAAGGACAGAAGTGTATTTTGCAATTTAGCACATAATTGCACTGCTGATTAGGAAAATGCACATTAGATGCACGCATACAGCACACACGCCACCGGCGTATCTGACTTCTGGCTTGTGTGGGTAGGCGGATTTGCTGGGCATCCTGTTCATCTCACTGTACATTCAATTACAGTCGCCCACAAATTACTTCAAGAATACAAGCCAGCATGAGCCGCCTGCCGCCTCCGCATGTGAATGCACTCCTCCTCCTCCTCGTGCCCCCATCTCGCTTTCTTTCCTTTCCTCTTCTCTTTCTCTTTTGGCGTTTCCGCAGACAAATGCCGGACTATTAGTAGTCTGAGAGTAACTAGCTTTTTGGTTTCCACGGCAATACTTTTTGATCTCTCCGACAGAGTCGTGGTGGAAATACATAAGCAGAGAAAATACCCTAAAACAAGCGGCCTCACGTCTTTAAACACCCACTGCTGACGAGTGCTGATTATTCCTGGTTTTTCTTTTTTTCCATCTCTGGGCTGTACACTTTGTACAATGCTCACATGTGCGATGCAAACACACATGCATGCATTCATTTTCAACCCAGAAGAATGCACGTAAACACAAGCTCCACGGCAAATATTACACACACCTCCTCTGCTCGTCTGTCAAACACACACAAGCGCGCACACACTCACGGAATCTCTCGCTTTCTCTCCCCAACGCACAACAAGGTTGTTCTCAGCGTGTGTTCTCTCCATCTTTCTTGTTCCTTCTGTCTCTCTCCAGGGTACACATGATAGCGACTGATGTAGGCAGCAATTTATATCGCTGAAGGAGGCTATGAGAAATACAGCTGATATCCCACAAAGGGGGTTTCAAGAGTGGAGGAACGACGTCAATAAAGAAGACTTGGGTAGAATGAAGTGGGGGGGTGGGG
>VUQG01002492.1:10674-20800 GCA_015106755.1 Etia nguti
ATTACAATAGAGAAGTAATAAATGCACGAGCTGGTAATGCCATCCAGAGAAAGCAAACAAGAAATTAGAGGTCATCAAGGTCTTTGCGTCTTACAGAAACACCTGCAGTTTAATCATGGATAGATAAAGCAGGGTATTATCACAGGAGTGAAAATGTATTCTGTTCCTTCTAACGCATCAAACTTCTGCTGTGTAGTTTGACACAGAACTCAGAAGATGTAGCTGGACACTGTTCCAGAGTTTAGCTAATGAGATTAGATTAGATAAAACTTTATTAATCCCTCGAGTGGGTTCCTCCGGGAAATTCGGTGTGAGCATCAACAGTGAAACTAAACTCTGGTAAGCAGTGATGTAACAAGTTACTGTAACTAGGTTCCATGTTTTTGGTCATCATTTTTAGTAATTAGTTACAATTATGTCATTACTTACATTACAATGGCTCCCAGTTTTTTTTACCCTGCATGCTCACACTACAGTCAGCTGATTCATCTCGTTTCTGGGAGGTGGAAAATGGAGAGATTGACAGCTTTTGATGAGTGCAGGTCTGGACAATCTTTTTATTGAATTAAAGGACAAGAAAAAAAAGGCAACAATAACCTTGTAGCTTCCACTTCCACCTGTTTCTACAGTAGAATCACCCCGGCCATCACTCTGGGCTCGTTTTGTGTTCATATGTCAAAAGTACAACACAGCTCGTAAGTGTGTTGTGCAGAACTGTAGCCTGTAGGTTTAAACTGTTAACTGGTAATTATAAGACAATTATGGAGTAACACAAAAGTGGTGAATATAAGTAATATACTGTGTTTCTTTAAAGAAGATTATCAAGTAATATCTAATCCATTACTTTTGTGAGTAACAACCACAACATAAGCGGCCACGGTGATGCCACTTTCAGCAAGAGCAGCCAGAAAACATCACAATATTACTGTGAAGACTCCTGTTTGCTGAAGAACCGAGTGAACATAAGGAACTGTTTAGTGTAACAAAAGTACTGCAGAATGACCAGAAAACATCCTTCCATGTATGGTGGAGGCAGCGTCACTCTCGTAGAAAGGAAACTATTCCAGAGGTTAGCTGAAGCACTGCAGAGGTTGGGTTATGCTGTAAAGTCCTGGAGAATTTTTTAAAGAAAGCCACCAGACCTTAAAGGAGCACAGACAGGTCTTTTTTGCTGCTAACCAAAACACCTGTCACACAGGCGACAGATCCTTGTAGTAGAGCAGTTTTAAGGGAGTCTCTACAGTCAGGTGAGCACTTATATCCACACAATGTTGACATTTAGTTATTGCAAATTCCAAATCTGGAGTGACATGGCCTAGTTTGGCCAGCTGCACATCATCTCTTCTATCATGTTCACCAGTTCACTGACAGTCAGTGCTCTGTGTCAGTGCAAACGACTCCTGGACAAAGGCTCTACAGATGGGGCAGTGCTGGAAGAAGGACACGCAGCTGTCACACATGCAGGCGTGTCTGCAGGGCAGAAGCACCCTGTTCACTGCTGCATTCTGACACACCACACAGTCTCTGCCCTGCGGCCCCTCTGACCAGCCCCCCTCCTCCTCCTCCTCCATCACTGGGATCTGATCCTTGCTCTGAGTGTCACTGGGTGTGGAAGTGTGCCCCGAATCAGCAGACCCAGACATCCCCCCGCTGTCAGCAGACATGAAAAGAGGCTGCAGGAGACAAGAGATAGGTTTTTCTTAAACTGCTGTAACAAGGCCCTAAGTGCTTGGCAAACTGGAGATTTTCTCACCTGTATTAACACCATCTGACAGAGATGACACAAATGTAACAACAATGTAACATTTTGCTAGTCTAAAGCCACAAGGTCTGCCTGATGGGCATCTGCAGTGATCTGCATCAGTGTGAGAACTGCAAGAAGAGTCAGTGAATTCAACTGAGTGTTCATCCTGCAAGTGACGGGAATTCTAGCTCTACTAAGAGAGCCTGCTCTTTTGGTTTCTAAGAAGCTCTTCAGAGGTTTTGTTAGTTTATTTATTACCTAAACTTAAGTAAAATGATGTGTATAATTAATGAATAATGTTTATTATTTATATGACTTATTAAAGTACAAAAAACACACATCCATCTCAGTTTGACAAAAACATACAAGCCCTGATTATAAACTTTTAATTATTTACAGTGAAACAATAAAGATAATCACACAACTAAATAAATGTAACTACGTAAAACAAAAAGAAAAAAAGCTCTCGGTCCCATCGTTGACTTCAAAGAGACTCATTTCATTCCTGACTGACATGTCACTACATCCTGATGCATTTTCCTTCATAGCACACATTACAGAGGGCAGGAAACACTGCATGAATGAAACCTAATTTACCACATGGAGCCTTGCTCTAAAAAACTCTCACATTTAAGACTGTCCTGGAAATAACTGTTTAAACGCAAAGTTTTTAGAGCCATAATGCGCCACTACAGAATAGTAACCAACCTCCTGATGTAATTATTGTTAGTAAAAAGAAAAAGCTGTTTTTTTGTTGTGCTGACCGTGGCTGCAGCAATGACTCTAATGGTGAAAACCAAGGAAAGACTGTCCGCTTTATTTTATGCACAGTATGCATAAAATCCATAATTATCATTATAATCATTATTATTATTATTATTTATTATTGAGCAGCAATGCACGCAGAAAAAGATGTGACCAACCTTTAACTCGTACATGCTCCCTTGTGAGGTGAGGAGGTACTGGAAGAGAATCCGTGCAGAAAGCTTGTATTTGTCATCAGGAACATGAATAACTATGACACTAGCCACCTGAAAGAGAAAACATTTACAATCACTTCTACCAGTACACCATGTAAATCTGCACTCTTTTAACTCGCTGTGAGTATTGCTGTTCTCTGACTGACACCTGCTCCCAGTTTGAGACACTTTAAGCTTTCTTATTAGATAAAACTTATCGTTAGGGTTGGATCAGACTGCACCGTGAGTTCTCATGATGCACTGACCACTTTCACTACCCCCACTCCCCTCTTCATTTTGACCACACTGTTACCCAGAGTGAAGGCAAGGTGGTATAGTGTTGCTTCACAGCAAGAAGGTTCCTGGTTCAAATCCCAGCTGGGGCCTTCCTGTGTGGGTTTCCTCTTCACAGTATAAAGAGCCTTAAGTCAAACTGGAGATGTTTATAAAATAAATTAAATGATTAAACTCACAATGTCGTTCCAGTGTCTGGCTTGTGCCTCTTCCACGGTCAGCACAGCCACGAGAGGGTAGCACTGTCTTGGCAGTGGTCCGAAATCGGTGATGCCCTGATCAGCGGGGATCTGTGTGTGCCGCTCCTCTCTATCTTCACTGCTGATACTGAGAGAAGGTCAAAGACACTAACGGCAGGAGCTACTTCATAAGGCAGACATGAAGCATGAAGCTCAATGAGTCAAAGAGTGGAAATGTTAGAAATGATTGCTTTGACTGATGACTAATAACACAAACTTTGCTGCCAGTGGCACAAGAACATGACCAGACACACATGTAACAATTAGTCCAGTGCCAATCACTGGAATGGACCTCAAAGGTTCCTACAAGCGGAAACAAGCCACATCTCCACTGTGTGATCCCAGGGACTATGCTGTTGGGGGGCTTTTGTTACCGTGTCCCAAGGCAAATTGGCCAGATGAAGAGAAATTCAGTCAACTCCTATGAAAGGAACTAAACCAGGGGACCAGTCTATCCTGCCCAGAATAGGATTACTAGAGCTACACCCTGCCAGGCCTGGAGAAGGAGCTTGAAGGACAGTGTCTGTCTACGCAACAACGAATCAAAAACACATGCTCTTTGTTGGATGGTGGAAGTTAGGAGAGAGGGGGCCAGGTGGCTGTCATCTGGTGGTTAATCCCAGGACAGGAAGAGACAGCGATTACACAGGCACGGTTGGGAGGATCAGCTGAGTGGTGTTGAGTCTGAATGCGAGTGGTGTTTTGTAATTAGACTTCTAAATAAATCACACTTTGTGGAGATCTGGGGCAGTGCCTCTGGAATGGTAGACTGGGGTGGTGATTCCCATCTTTAAGAAGAGGCACCCACCAGAGGACTGGAGGGTGTGCTCCAACTACAGGGGATCACACTCCTTAGTCTCCCTGAGAAGGTCTTTTCCAGGGTACTGGAAAGGAGAGTTTGTCCATTAGTTCAACCTTAGGATATACAAGGAACAGTGTGGTGTTCGTCCTGGTCGTGGAACATTAGACCAACTCTTTGGGTGCGTGGCAGTTTGCCGAACCAGTCTACGTACAATTTGTGGACTTGGAGAAGGCATTTGACCGTGTCCCTCGGAGTGTCCTGTTGGGAATGCTTTGAGAGTATGCGGTATCTGGCCCATTGCTACAGGCCATTTGGTCTGTGTTGCAGCAATAGGTCTGACTCATTTCCGGTAGGTGATGCACTCCCCTAGGGCTCTTTGTCACTGATTCTGCTCAAAATAAATTTTTATGGACAGAAGATCTAGGTGTGCCGGAATGCTTCCACTTTGGTGGCCTCAGAATTTCATCTCTGCTTTTTTAAGATGATGTGGTTCTGTTGGCTTCATCAGGTGGTGGTGGCCACCAGCTTGCATTAGAGTGGTTCACAGCAGAGTGTGAAATGGCAGGAATAAAAATTTGCTATTCTAAATCTGAGGCCAGAAAAGGGTGGAGAGCCCATTCTGGGTCAAGGACAAGTTGCTGCCCCAAGTAGGGGAGTTTTACGTGTCTCTGGGTTTTGTTTACAAGTGAAGGGAGAGGGGAGTGACAGAGTGACAGACGGTGTGAAGAAAGAAAGAAGAAATCTCTTCAAATTTGGAACACACTTCAGCTGGACTGAACAATACAATTTTACATCTCACAGGTCAAAGGATCAAGTCTAAACTGTTTGGCAGAGGCATACCACTGAGAGACTTGGTTAGCAATATAAAGGATACTGGAATTTCTGGCAATAGTAGTAGTGGAGGTTCAGGGCTTCCTGGAAATGCTGGTGGGTGCTGAGCATCATGCCATGCTGGTGGGCATGTAGCACTCCTTGTAGGGTACTGACCTCACAGCCCCAGAAACAGCTCAGGACACAGGACTCCAGACAACAAGGTCTCACCAGGACACCGTCTGAACACAGCAAAAATGGAAAAAGGTACTTCCCAGTGGTTCAGTGTTCCACAGCATCACCATTTAGAGTTCTTTCCATTGAACAGCAGACCACAAATCAAATGGATTATTATATAGACTACCCAGAAACATTTTCTTGGCAGTAAATAGATTTGAATTATTTTCTATTAAGTACATCCAGCTGGACACCATCCTCTGGAAATACACTAGAAAAGGAGGGGTTAACAGACGTTTCTGGATGCAGGCATGGAAGTTTCACATCCCCTCATACTTTTGGACCAAAAAATACCTTTTCCCAGTAACAGCATTATTTCATTCCTCATCTGTTCTCACCAGTAACACTTGCTGATCCAGAACCCAACTCCAGGGCGAAGGGATTGGTCACCTGAACCATCTGTTTCTCAGTGGTTGGTAAGCTGGGCTCTGGCTCATCATAGCTGCGAAGTATAACTGGAACGTCAAAGCCAAACCTACAGACAAGGGGCGGGGGTAAGCAGAGTTCTTCTGTCTGGTGGTGTTCTCGCTTAAATCTAAATCGATTCGATTAAATGCAGAGGGGTGCACACACTGGCTGGCTGTGTAGAAACATGCTCTTCTGAATTAACTGCTACTATGTTGACTGTAGTCCAGAACATGATACAGTTATGCCTGGAAATGTTTGTACAACCAATGATCAACAATCAAAAATCCAACTCAAGTGCTGATTCTGAACTTTACTGTTAAAGGATAGAACAAAAACAATGCATTGAGGAATTATAGTCCTTTTATACAGAGACCCACATTTTCAGAGCTTTAAATGCAAGTCGTATGAGCCATTTGTTATTTCTTCATCAGCTAACCAGATACAAGGTTTCTAAGTGTTGCATGTGCATCTCAAAGAATAACATATTCAAGAATAACAGGCAATTATTATGCTGCAAAATGAAACAAATTCAGATAAAGAGCAAAAACTTTAGAGGAAGACAAACCAACTGTTAAGGAGAAAAAATTACAGATGGTGGAGTTCCTCAGTGTGAAATGCCAGCCATTCTATCTGCTAAGAGAATTCACCATTATTATCACTGCCATTGTTTACACGATATAAGTTAACCAGCACAACCCAGGCGCCCCGGCCCACCCCCAAAAGTGAAAGACATCCAGCCCCACACTTTGGGGGTGGATGGTAGTGGAGTAGTTAGTACTGTTGCCTAAAGGCGAAATGGTTCCTGGTTTGAACCCAGAGGGGGGAGAAAGGACGACTGGACTATGAAGCAAATCGGCCAGTTCTACTTACATTAAGACAAAAGTGAGGACGAAGAGAATTGAAAACAAACAGATCAGTGCAGAAGCTATGATAGTCTGGCAGCATCACAGAGGAGGAAAATCAGTATCTGTTATTGCCCGTTGGTTCCAGTTTTAAGGCAGTCATTAGTGACTGTAAACAATGTGACAAAAGTATCAATGTAAACGATACTAAACTTAGTTTCTCCAGCTAGCTCTGGAACCGTGAAATTTACAGGACTGTAAAAAATAGTTTGGATTACTTTGATTAAGGGCGAATGCAGTATTTTGTGAAACACAAAATAAGCAAGATGATTGATAGACATGTTGCAGCACACTGCGCCTGTTCTGCATGCTCTGTTATATGATGAAGGCCACATTCAAGTGCTAATATATAAAACCGAAGGATACCTGTGTGGCGATAACGAATTTAAATTATATATTAAAGTGTGGCTAACTAAATTAGCTACACACAACTTACCAGCCGAGGACCATAGCAGCGGTTACAACAAAACAAAGCGACACCACACTAATATAAAAGAGCGGAGAGTACTCGTAGAGTGTGGCTAAAAATACCGCTGCCATTTCATACCAGCTTCCAGAATAAGTGTGTTTATTTAAAAAACCTCATATAACACCTTGGGTGGATTCCAATAATCCATTTTACTTAGCAAGGTTCCTCACCGAGACGTGACCCGGAAGTATCTTCTTCTTCTTTTTTATTATTTATTAGCGGTTGGCAAACAGGAAAATGGTGCATTACCGCCACCAACTGGTGTGGAGTGTGGACTGAACTATCACAAAAAATTTAAACGCTCCCAAACAAATTAGTCTGTTTAAATAGGGAAGAGGATTGGGGAAAAAAATAAAATAAAAGTGGGCACTTTTTTTCTTTTCCAGAAATTTGAGAAACTTTTTGATCAGAATTCTGGAAAAGGAAAAAAAAAAGAGGTGCCCACTTTTATTAATTTTTTTCCCAGTGGCCCTAATTATCTTCCATAGTTTTAAACAACAAAATAAGACAGCCTGATAACTTTCACTCCTGGTAGTGTCTCTGTAGCTGTCATAATAAGAGCTGTTCCTATTCTCCAAATACTAAGGAAAGAAGCATCAGCACGTTCTTTAGCTGAGAATACACTGGACCATCCTTTATGAAAGGGGAGGAGAAAACGCCGTCCCATAATTCATTGCGACGGACCGTCCGACCATTCACAAGTAGCAACAAAGTTGCGCATATCATGTAAATGTTAACTGCATTTTCCATTTATGCTAAGGACGGATAAGATGTACTTTAAAAAGTGAGTTCTGGCCCTGTGATTTATGACAGGAGAAGTAATAAAAATCATGATGGAATAGGAATATGAGATATGTAATAAAAATTAAATTTTCTATGGAGCAATAAATGTGTGTTGTTGTCATTTTAAGCAAAAAAGTTTACTTTTTATACAAAAAATGTCAACTTTTTAGACAGCTGTGTGTGTATGTTTCTATGTGTGTGCGTGTGTGAAACGATAATAAATAGGTTACTCTTACTTAAACAGGTGCTTTTGTGACAACAGAGGGCAGTGGCGAGTGGAAAGCTGGCTTTCAGAGAATTTCACCTAATTCAATTCACTTCTATTTTATTTATCACAGCAACGGTCACCTCAAGGGGCTTTATATTGTAAGGTAGACCCTACAGTAATACAATGATAATAGCCATTACAAATGGCTGGATGTTCACCTTCAGGATCTTTTGGTAGACAGTCAGTCTTTCAGGTCCTGAGGCAGAAAAAAAGCCCCAAAATCACTTTTCACACAGTAGGTTTGGAAGTTTTTTTTAACTTATAAAAAATGTATTTTGTGTTTACTTGTGTTATTCTCTAATATTTAAATTTGTTTGATCATCTAAAACATTTAAGTGTGACAAATACACCAAAAAATAGGAGACCAGGAAGGGGGTGAAAACTTTTTCACACCAACTCACAAACCTCAAGTCCACACCTGACAATACTGGCTGCCCTGGAGCTCCTCCCTGAACCACCAATAAAGCAATTTGGGATAGGCAGGCTCTTGCTTAGACCAACAAGAGAGTGGGGAGGATGGCTTTGAACTGACCAGTGGGAAACGTAACTGATTTTACGGCCTTCTGAGGAAGAGGTTTTATGTTTCGAATCAATCAGACAGAGGGGGATTTCAGAAGGTCCCGCTGGCGCTCTAGGTGATAAGCCTCCGTCATGACCAAAGCCAATTCAGAGCTGATTAAAACAGATGGTGGTGTCCTGCTGTGCTTATGATAAAGCAGGGTGTTAATTTTACCTAGCCAAAGATTTGTTATTTTTCATGCCTCTTTTGTCAATGTTTTGATCACATGGGAATTATAGCACCTTAATACACTAAGATCACTGTAGCTGATACATTTGATATCGGGGCTTCCTCTGGCACAGTGTAGCATTTCTTCACGTGTTTGAAATGTTTTTCATTGTGTTTACTCTTTCAGACTCTGACTTAAGTCTTTTCAAGCCCATTCTCCATTCAAGATACTGATGAGTTTGTAATTGCTTTTTACTGATGACATTTTTTTTAGACAACAATAAAGAAACAAAAATGAGATCATCTCTCATTCTCTCACACAACAGCTGGTCCAGGACGGCAGTATGTGTCTTTTTTATGCTGCACAACATGTTTGATGATTTAAATAATGTTAATATTAAAGAAAGAATAAAATTCTCTGTATGTTTGTTTTTCGAAATAGTTTTATTTTACATTCATTATTATTTTTATAGGGTTAGGGCTAGAATAACACTCAGCCACATGTTTATTATGACGATCCTCTTTTAGCAATAAATCTAGCTCTAGCCAGGATAAACTCAAATAACAGTAATCAGTCTGAAAACACATTCTCACAAAACAGTGAGCAGCCTGTTGTGAACAATCTTAATGACCCTCTGAAAGGCCTCAGTTTACCCCTTGCTGAATTAGCCCGATCTGAAAACCGTGTTTCACAAAAACACCTCAGTGTTTGAATGTGGTGATAGATCAGTCTGAAACTTCCTTTTTACTAAACATTTCTGCTGACCCTGAAAGGAGGCTCTCAAAGACTTAGCGTGATTAGAATCTCAGATTCAAATACCAGATGAGCTCTTAAGTGAGGTAAATATACTAAATGAAAATTCGGAAGTCCAGTGCTTCCTAAATTCTTGTCACTGTCAACCCTTAGGTACCTTATACCAAAACAATGTAGAAGATAATGCATCAGATTAGGACCTCAGCTGCAAAGTATGCATTAAACCAGCAATGTGATTATTCATTACAATTTAGGGGTGGGCGGTATAAACCGTATATGGTAGAAACGATATAAATTTGGCCAACGGTAGAGATTTTGACTATACCGCTCTAACGCGATAGCACATGTTGATGGTGTCATCAAGGTGCGCCTGTTTTGGTTGAAAGCATGGCAGTGCCTGCAAGCAATGTCATCTGCAAATTATGCCGGGCGACAGTAATAGGGCTTTGGAATTGACATAACGGCGCAATGTATTGTGGGAGCGCAGCGCCATATTTCTGGGCCACAAATCAAAACAAACACACTGGGTTGGAAGGACGGTTGCTAGAAACTTGCTTTAAAGCAGCTTAAAAGAAAAAGGGCGGTATAGAGACAGATTGCGTCCGGATGCAAAGAGACGGTACTTGCAGCCCACTGCACCTGTATGGCCGGCGTCGCGGAGACCTGCACCCATGTAGCTGCTCTTCTGTTTAAAGTAGAAGCAACAGTACGGATCCGTGGCACAAGGACT
>VUQG01002493.1:0-15959 GCA_015106755.1 Etia nguti
GGCAGAATCAAAGATCACACCAAGGTACCTGAGGCTCGGGTGAACAGATGAGCCAAGAGAACCAAGATGCTGTTTGATTAGCGATATCTGGTTGTCGGGGGCAATAATTAATATGTATAATGCATCGTGAACAACAAACATAAATAATGTATGATTACAGGTATTACCTCGGATGAGAGGTGAAACATCTTCAAGAAACTTAAGGAAGTTCAGTGGCTTTTCTTTCCAAGCTCCTTAGCTCACCATGACCTGAATGACACTATGATTACAAGTTTTTTTTTTTTTATAAACCAGCACATTTAAAGAAGTTATTTGAGTTGATTATTATGTTTTTTAAAATCTCTAGGTAATGTATGTGTTAGTAGTGTGACAGTTGATCTTTCTACTTGCAAATGTAAGTGCACATGTGCTCATATGAACAGTGCATTAATGCAATAATCATTTAGATTGTCCAGTCAGTGTGTACAAAAACTATGACAAATTATGACACCATTTAGAGAATAGTTAAGAATGTATTATTTTTGTCAGTGATATAATTAATTTGACATTTTGTAAGATTAGTATTTCTTCATCCTAACAAAACAATCACCAGCGTTTTCTGAACCCTCCTGCCACCCTTTCAGAGTTTATGCCGGCCTTTTGCATGCATTTTTTTTCTGCCTTGTGAAAGTAAAAAGAATCACTTTATAAGTAACTGCCTGCCTCCCTCCACAAACAGAATAATGAGTGCCACATGTACATGTGCAGTTAACTTGGAAGAATATTCTAAGAGACATTAAAACCGAAGCTAATTTTCCATCAGTGATTAGAGGGCTAAGTAGAGAGTCGCAGCCTTTAGTCATTTCATAAGTTGACACCCTGCGAACATTGAGAAGGGTGCAGCACAAAGCTGCAGAGGAATCAGAAACTGTCAGCAGAGCGAAATGGAGAATCTGTCTCATCACTCACAGAGCGAGGAAGAGCTGTGAATAATGAAACCACATTTTAAATATTACACGTTATTACCTTTGGGAGAAGTGTCTGACAGGTGTAGCTAGGAGGCAGAAATACTACATTGTATTGCTTCCATTGTTTTCACAATCAAACTCTCACTCTGGATATAAGTAATTATGCGCGCAGTTTCTAATATCCTGAACCTTTGTGTTCTTTCCATTTATATGATAAGAGGAGATAATGAGATATTAATGACATTTTAGAATGAATCTACCAGTTTTATTCCTTCAATAATATGAGAAAACAACGCAGCATATTTATTATATTTAGCAGGGACATTTCACCATACACGAATAGTACTGGATATACAATTGCTAAAAAGCAATGCACAGATTACAGAGATAGAAGATACCATTTGGTGGCAAATCAAACCTGTAAACATTAAAAATATGGTCACGATAAAAACACAAAAACTGTGTCTGATACACAGTTTAAATTATCCCTTTTTAGGGAGTGCACGCCTGCCTGTGCTATAGCATGAGTGCCACATGTACATGTGATGTTCATCTGTTTTTCTCTTTCTCTCAGGTGTGCTCAGCCTACCCGAGGGTCTAACTCTTCAAAGGGACCATCAGCAGCAGCGAGCGGGGAAGAGTGGAGAGGGAAACACCTACAGTCAGTCCGAACTGCGCTCCGTTGAACAGTGCTTACTGGCCACGAGAGTGGGCAGCATCTCTGAACTGAGTGAGTCGTATATGTATGTGTGAGTGCATGCATGTGGAAAATTGGAGGTGTTGAAAAATTGGAGGGGTGAAAAAACGATCATATGCCCCTCCCCTCCAGAGCCCCTATCCATTTGAGCAAGGCATTTAGTTATTCAGCTCTTTCTTTGGAGCCGTTTGTGATGTTACTGGGCTTGTGATGCTTATTCAACATGCTTTTCTGTTTCTGTGCACAGAGCCATAGAAAGTTGTTCCCCAGCTTTGGTTTTGACAGTTGACTGAGATGTTTTTTAAAAACGAAAAAAAAAAAAAAAACCTCAAGTAAAAAAAGTTTGACTTCAGTCTCCACCAACGCCTGTGGGATAAATTTGCAAGTGAGGTCTTATCATCCGACTTCCCCAACATTTTTCACAGCAGACATTTTGACTTGTTACAGCATAAACCTTACTGATCACTCTGTTCTACGCAAATGTCCCAGTAAGCCATGCAAATGTGACCGTGAGACAGCATACCCAAAACTCTTACTGAATGAATTCAGCTGTTATTAATAAAATTAGGTTGGAGTGAAGCAGGGCAACTGCATTTCAATATCTTGTCAAAAGGCTTTGCAGAACAGTATGGCTTTTAAAGCATCACATTCATGTTCAAAAGTCACAACTGCAGCTGTGATATTTATATGTCTGCACTTTGTATGTTCACACAGTTTTGGATACCTGCTTCATATGACAGGACATGACATTGCTTGAGAAGCGTACTTTAGTTCCTTTTAGAGACCTGAACTTTAAAAATACAGTGTGTGCATCAGTCTTTAATCGCTGACGTTTGAAAGCCTGCAGACATCTTGCAGGCGATTATCAAAACGATTCCAAAAAAACATGGTAAAAGGAAATTCTCTTATCACTTACACCTATTGTAGAAAAATCTCCACCCTTGAGGTGATGGATATGTCAAATTTCAAGTTTGATCTTTGTGATTCCTGCTGCTTTTACTTATGACATTTTATCTAGCAGCAACTTAAGGATGGGGATCAAGCACTGGTTCCTTCCTACAGCAGAAGTTCCCACTTTAATCATGACATGATCAAATTTATGTCATAACATCAAAACTCAAATCTGTGTAGGCCAACTTTGAAAAAATCAATGAAAAAATCATGAAGGCAATCAAAAAAACAAGCAAGCAAGCAAACAAAATGAAAAAAAAAAATAAGGCAGGCCCAATATGTGACATTGATATCAGTAGACTTTTAACAATATTATCCATCTTTGATCATCAAGGTTTCAATTATCATGTGTAGATCCAACCTGCCTTTGCTGGTCCTCATTTCTTTGTATTTTGCTTTCAAGGAGCCAGACTTAATTGTAATTTTTTAAAGCAGTCTTGAGCAATAGTTCTCCAGGATTTCTAGAGGCCTATCAAAGTTTTTTTCTTTGGAGAAAACAAATTTTTTCTTTAGGCACTTTTTTACTTTCTGTCTGTTGCAGCAGCTTTATTTCTCAGCATGGCAATGATCCCAAACATATGCCAATGCATTAAAAACATGCCTGGATAGAAAAACACACTGTAACACTATCAGTCATGGACTGACTTCCCAAGAGCCCAGACCTCAGCAGCGTGGGATCATCTTGAGAATGGAACAAAAAGCAGCCAACATTTAATAAAGAGCTTTGAATGTACTTTAAGAATCCTAGAGAAATATTCCTAAAGAGTACCTAAAGAAATGACAAGAAAGCTTGCCTAAGAGAGTTCAGACTGTGTTAATGAGTAAAGGTTTTCAAGCCTGTTAGAATTGCACAAACTGTTTTTGCATTATATACTGTATTTCCATGTATGTTTGCACACGTTTCAATAATCGCTGCACCCACTTCCCTACTTGCACAAAGAAATGAGGGGTATTTTTTACACACTACTGTTTCTTACTCTTTTATTCTTTTTAGTGAAGGTGTTCAGCTGTGGTCAACTGGAAAATCTTCACATTCCAGCTAGATTACATTATCATCTAATGTGATAATCTGATGTTTGATAGAGCAGGAATATTGTCCTGCTTTATCAGGAAATCACTATATAATAATGTGACCACAAGTTTGCTTATTTAAATAAATGTAAATGTGTGGGAGTTACACTGTCAATGGGAGCAATTCTAATGAACCACAGCCATTCATTAAAATAAATGATTTTAGCTTATAAGTTTGACAAGTCCTCCAAAAGTTAATTGAATGCATGTCCACTCACAATGTACTCATTATTCAAAGAATAATGGGCGTCATAATGCTGTCTGCTTACGCTTATACAACATGAAGTCATTTACATAAGCCTTAGTAGTCAGGTTTCTCTAATTGTAATAGGTTTTTGGCATCATTTCAAAATTACATACTGGTTGTATTTTACATTTTTGTCTTTGCTCACAAAACATAGAGAATTTGCTATAGTACTCAAACAAGGTCCGGTATAAAGCTTTCATAACAGTTTCTACTTTGTGTTCTGTTTTAAGGGGAAACTTTCCAACAGATGATAATGGCGCTTGAAGACATCTGCAGCAGCAAGCTGTGCTGCGAACCACTGAATACGCAGCGGTACATATTCCCATTTGATTTGATCAGATATAATCACAGAATCGAGATGCTCCTTTTCAAGTGCTGAAAAGTTGCTTCTTTAGTTGCATTCGGCTCTGCAAGAAAGAAAGGACAGCAGTGTCAAGAAGAATAATGGCGCATAAGCCAAAAAAAAACACAGATTGTGTCCTAATGTGCATGACAAAAAATAAATAAATAAATAAATCCCCAAGCCAAATAATGTGGGAAGGGTCTATTTCTGTTGTTATAGCATCAGCGTGCTAAGAAAAGGCTCGGAAAGTATTTTCCGTATATCCAGCGTAAATATTTATCATCACAATAAATACTGAGACAGTTCTCTTCACTGTATGCTTTTCTCAGCACTGCAGGGCAGCTTCAGTGATGAGCCACATCGCAGGGCCTCTGTCCGTGTTGTATTGATGAGGTCAAGCAAGGACTCGTTCTGTTATGTTGACACTGCAAACACACTGTGAGACAACAGAGCCGCTCATGTCTAATAGGACAGCTTAGTCCAGTGGTAATGTTATCAGCTCTGGAGAGCAATTCTTTAAATAACTAGAGGATTTGCAGCCAGTAGCTCAGCTCAAGCTGAAACAAAATGAATAACTGTGAAAAGCAGCAGTGATTGCACTGTCAGGCTGTCACATAGTCTTGTTTTTTTTTTAAAGAGACTGAGATATGAATGAAGGAGTAAAAGATTAAAAGGTTAGGGGAAAAGAACAGTAAGAGTTTCTGAAACAAATTTCCTGGAATAAACCAACCTTGGCTCTTCCAGCACAGTAAAAATATAAATCCTGCAGTGTGAGTTTTTCACACTGGCATTTACACTCAATTTAAGAGGTTTCTCACTGATTTACCTCTTTGTATTTCCTCATCTCTTCTACCAAAAGGCCATATTAGCATATTTGAAATGATGGCTCTACAAATGCTGCAGTTATTAGGACTATGGGTGTGTCATGATCACTCAGTCATGCTGTCCTGCTTCAGATATTTTCCACATATTGCTGTGTGTGTTGCTAAATCTGAACTAGTTTTTTCACAGAAGTGGCAATGGATGGAGGATACATGTCCGTGAAAACTCTTTATTTAAACCAACTTCAGCACCACAAAGAGAAATAACGGCAGAAGACAGTTTGTCTGGAGTTATTATGCTCTCTGTGCAAATTGCATAAACATAAATTTTTGAAAGAATTAATTTAATATATTGAGAAATATACAAGAGTTACGTGAGCCAAGCTTGTATTTAAGCTAAATTAAGGTAACAGTGTGGTGTCTGTTGCTTCATAGACTATTTTTTTCTCTTTGAATTTTACTATATGAAACATTACACTTCCTTCCATAAATCAGTCTTAATAAAAAAAACTGAATCAATCCTAAAGCCTCAAGGTTCTCAAATTGTCCCTAAATGAGTTCCCCATTTTTTAAGAAGTCAGCCTGAATCTCTCCATCTTTTCTTCTTTTTGCTGCACACCATTAATTTGGAAATAATGAGACTGACAGCCGGACCAATTAACAAACTGTTGGAGTTGTTTCCAGAATGCTAACTAATATGATGCTGTGTAGAAAAGAGTTATCCAATCAGTAATGTTGTGCATTTACACAGACAGCATCACCTATTTGAGCAAATACTTTGCCTTATTAGACCACATGGTGCTAAATGCAAACATCAGAAATCTCTCCAGCACCAAGCTGTTTTGTTTTAGTTTTTTTGTAACTCGTGTAAAGGACAAGCTGTCTTGCAGTTTTCCAAAATTCATTAACCCAAGTAATTTCAATAGTGTCCTTCAGGGGTGTTGACTATAGAACCATATCATCAATTTTGTACATACTAAACACAATTTGGAAACAGAGAAACAAGAGTGAAACAGTCACAGATTACCTCTATTCTGTCTCTAGTTATACATGTCACTAAAATAATAATGCCTGTATTAACCATTCATGATTCAAAGCTACCCTTAATTTCCTTTGTCGGTATTCAGTCCTTTATTATTAGTTAATGTCGCTGATTAAAAAAACATGCTTCAAATGTCATTATTCATTATTATTATTAAACTTTTGTCTCATCTCTTTCTGTTCATCATAAAATTTATATCTTTACTCTAAGTCGAGTGTGATTGTTTTTCTGTTCTCCACCAAGAACTTACAGCAGGTGCTGCTAATCAGCCACTGATGTTTAAAGATCATTTTATTACTGTAGCTGTGAAAATGTCTTGATTTTTTCATTTATCTCCTCTGAGGTCATGCTTATTTCTGACCACATTTCAAATAAAACAGCAAATTAATTATTTTTTAATGTGTTTGTTAGCACAAAGTGTTAACCAAAGTGTTTTTCTCTGTGGTCAGCTCAACACTTGGAATTATGTCCTTACAGCCTCGATGCTAAATGATATCAAATTAGGTTAAAACGGTCTGTGTGATGGTTCAGCTCTTGTTCACCATTTCTCTCAAAGCTATTCTATATCTACAACTATGTATGTCAATCCTCTGCATATATATTTTCCTTCTTTACTAAAAATTCTCAAGTCCTCTAACGGCATGAAGTGTTACTTTTGGAATTTGTCCAAACTAACCTGTCTTGATTGAAAGAAGGCAGAGTTCGGGCTCACACAGGTTACTGCAGGGACGCTGTGTGCTGTGATGGCCACTGAAAAGTAAAGCAGAGGTAGTTAAAGACTCCCTCACTGAGTAGAAGTTCCACTCATGGCTCCACAAACATACAGTTTGTGCCATCCATGCTATACGCTATGTGTGGCAGAGAGTGTCTGAGAGTTCCGGATGTTTTGAAACGGACAAAACTAATAGCAAAAAGACTAGCTTAGCATCTTGTTATCACAACGGCCACAGGCAGCTGTTATAATCACGATGTAGTGGCAAATAACTGAAACACAGAAAGTGTGATGATGGTAGCAGCTGCACAGTACAGCAAGTATTTCTACATTTATCTCTCTCACTGTTGAACATTAAACTGCCTTCAGACTCTGCAGTAATGAGCAGGGTGCTCGTTATGTGGGTCCTGCATTGCTGTTTACTGACCTTAAGCAAGCTCTCATAAAATGCCTTCTAATTTAAAGCAGTGCCATTATACTCTGTAAACTGGTCGATTTGTGTGATTTTGCTATTCGAGGATGGTTATAAAGCTCTGAAAACGTGGAGAGCATGACCCCACTGCTAAAAGGTAATCACTGAGATACCTGAGAAGCAGGATCTGCTGTGTGTGTCCTCCACCTCTCCTCTTCTTGTTGGTATAAAGAATTAATCACCAAGGATGAGGTATTGATTAAAAGCTTGGATCTTATAATGAAAAGGCTTTTGACATTTTAGCTTATTAAACTGTCGCACTTCTGAATGCCCTTTCAAAGAGAAATCTTACCACTTTGTGCTGCACCTACACCTGCTACAGTGATCTCACGTGAAGCTGCACTACTGTTGGACTGTTTCAGCGTTAGAAATAAGCTAGATTCTTAACGTTGCGAGCCTTCTCAGCCAGGAAAGGAAATGTCACAGAGCAGCATAAATAAGACATGAAAACTGCTTGCTGCTGACCACCTTGACTCCCTTACTGAACTTCAAAGGGAACTTATACCAGCTCATCTTTATTCCCATTGGTACAATTAAGAGAAAGAAGGAGTAACTGGAACAGCAAACCTTAAGCTAAAAGTCTACAAGAGGTGATCATCCCTGGCATAATTGTCCCTGCTCATTGCATCACAACATGATTTCTCTATCAGTGCAGCGCCACTGTTCCCAAAGGACAGTTGACTGTTTTATTGCATGAATGCTCCTCCCTCATTCAGGCATCCTTTTCATACTCGCCTCTGACATTGTCAAGGCTAAATGGAGTCTTGGCAAGCGCCAAATAGCGCAATTTTGATGCTAAACAAACCCTTTTGTATATGAGAATGGCTGTTTGTTCCCTCCCTGTATTGTATAGTCACACATACAATATAGTCCATTGGAAACAGGGAACCAAGTGTCATCATGCTCTATTACTTTTGTGCCTTCAACAGTATCAAACTGGCCAGGACAATATGTCACAGTGTGTCTTTCTTTCTTTCTTTCTTTCTTTCTTTCTTTTTTTTTTAAGAGCGACCCTGCTTCACAATTTCATTACATTTTCTCATCGCGCGGTGGGTCTAGACGGGAAGGGAGAAGCGACAGTAACCTGACAGCATTCAGCAAAATGGGATTTGAGTCCACGCTGTAATAAAACATGGTTGTTTTTCAAGTAAGCATTCAATAACTAACCAACCACAGTCATATGAAAGAACTGGCCTGTCTGTTAAAGAAAGTTCTAGGCCAGCTCTTGATTTCCTATTAACTGAATTTGCTCTACAAAAAGGCCATCTGTCTTGTCCCCACGGCATAAAAAGCTGGCTTGAACATACTTTTCCAAGAACTATTTACTTTTTTTCTAAACCAGCTAGGAGAATGTTCAAATTTTTATTAGCAAAGCCCTCTCAAGTTTGGATTTTTGAAGCCCAACTGGATGACCTTAAAGTACTGACAAATTATGCAGAGGAAATCGCTTGGAGTAGCTATGTTTATCCATAAATATTCATTCTTCACCCACTGCAGTCCTGGGCATGCTTTTTCTCCCGCTCCTCCTGTGAGCTGTACAGAAAGAACTGGGATGAACCCTGTCTTTTTCCTGATTGTGGTGCATGGAAACTCTCGATTTCCCCTGACAGAGTGAGCTCCAAGGGGGCTGGGAGGAATAAAGATAATTCCCAGATGTCTTTTTAAAGGCCATGTGCTTAAAATATTTCGGTCTCATCTCTCTCATCTACCGAGTGAACCCGTGAATTTCTTTCTCACTGCCTATGTACCTTTTGTGTTTCCCTGTTTGTATTGTCTGTGTATGTGTGTAGGTGACCTGGTGTCACGGGCTATGCACCACCTACAGCCACTGTATATGAAGAACCACAACAATGGGACACCAATGCATCAGAAAAGCGGCGTGATACACTGGGCGCCTGAAGCTATCTACACGCTGTGCTACTTCATGCACTGCCCTCAGATGGAGTGGGAAAACCCCAACGTTGAACCCTCCAAGGTTACCTTACAAACAGAGAGGTTAGACGCAAACACACAAATACATGCACGTACAAGGAGCTCCACATTTCTCATCAGCAACACTTAGCAGTAAAAGAAAAAAGTCAGAGTAACAGAGTGTCACTGCATCTGGTGGCTCAGTGAACCAAAACAGTTAGTCTGCTTTTCATGTTCGCGCTTGTTTTCCTATATTTTTTAAAAGAAAAGAAATGTCTAAACATGTCTTTACGGCGTCAAAACACACAAAGCCTCTAGCTATGGGAATGTTTACAAGCTGGAAAACAGATTTTTACCTCAAGAATTAGCAGAGAGCCTAGATTTTATAGAACGAGAAGGTTATAACAGAAGTGATTTTACCTATTGGTCTGTGGACTACCATTTTGAAGTCATAGTGTTTGTATGATAACTGGCAAAAAAAAGAAACCAACACCACACATATGGTTGAGAGGTCCTGCCAGAGTACAGAGCACCAAAAATGCTGAGATCCACCACCTGTCACCCAAAGCAATACAATATTGTTAAATTATATGAAATTCCTCCACTTCATTGAGTCATGAAGGGGAAACTTTCTTCTGTTTTTGTTCATTTCTGTCCATGGCTATTTAAGGGACTGCAGTTTTTTACACTTGACGTTAGATTTATTTTTGAGCCCCTGGGATTGACACTTTATCAAGATGAAAACTGAGTGAATGTTCATCTTACCTTCATCAGAGGGACATATACAAAACTCCCAATCTCCTTGATACCTGTAAATGTTGTCAGCTTAGTTTGAAGAAATCTATGTGCTATAACAAACTATGGAACTGAGATTCAGTTTCAGTCATCCTGCATCAAGACCTGAAAAGCAAGTCAGGTGAGCTGCACAATGTTAAGCCTTTATTTGTCTAAAAAAACATAAAGCACTACATTTTGGAGGTATAACAGGAAACAGGAAAGCTAATAAATATTAATATTTATTAATTTACTAGTAATAATAAAGGCACACCACAAGTCACAGGGACAAAAAGTGGAAACTGCCTTTGGTTATACACAGTCAAAGCTTCTGCATGTCTCTTCCTCCTCATCATCATCTTATAACACAGTCCAGTGGTGATGCTCCTTCTGCAGAGATCATTCTGCTGCAACTGTACACCTCTGCTGACTGATTTTTTTTTATTATTGTATTTCTGGCTCTCTGTGCTAAGCCGTGAAATGGCAGACCAGATGTTTTCCTCTGGAAGGAAAGTACAGTGAATTGTGAACTTCTTGGCTACTTGAGCGAGCCCTCTGGGTGACCTGAGCAGTGGAAGGAAGGGGCAGTTGGAGCAGGCGTGAACAGACTTGCATTGAGAATTACCACCACTGCCCTATTGGGAATTTATATTCAGGAAACTGTGGGACTCTGACGGTGACACATGTGCCATGACATGAAAATTAGGCAGTGTTTCCATAGTGTTTGGATACATGTTCCCACAGTTTTCACTTTCTTTGCCACTTCTACTCATGAAACATTTATTCGCTGTATGTTCAGTATTTCCTCTGCTTTGGTAGAGACCTCTGTGGAATACAGAGCTGACAGTTGAGTCTGAGCAGTCCAGACTTTTATCACCTGGCGTGGAGCAATTTATCAGTTAATGTGTGTCCCAGATATCTAACTTATGTCTGCTTTAGCTCCACCGTTTGTAACCAACATCACATTTAGCGCATGTTATTTTATTTTGTTAAGTCATTTTAAACCCAATGCCGGACCCAACATTATGGAAAGCCCTCTGATTTCAACTGTTTCCTTGAGGAATGTCTGCACTTTAAAAGAGCACTGCATGGAAACAGCGAGACCTTGAACTGCTTGTGAACCAAAGTTTCCATTGGCCTTGTGAAGGAATGCATTGGCATTATACATTCCCTGCCTCTTGATTAGGTGTTGTGCGAAGCTTTAATGAAGTCTGCAGAAGTAATAATGTCACGTGGCTGTAGGTCAGGCTCCTTTGAAGTGAGTAAAACACAAACACAAGGGTTTGCATTTCTTAGCATATCAAACTAATATTGAGTGACCCTCCTGTCAGCTTAAAGTAGCAGAGATGAGAGAGTTGTGCACTCAGCGTGTGTCAAGGGCAGCCCAGCCATTAAGACATCCTTTGTAAAGCGACATACTGATTAATAAATCCCAGAATAACACACAAACACAAACACATAACCAGCTTCTGGATTTGGCAACAGTCAAATCATCTCTCAGATTTTTTTTTAAAGAAACTAAACAAATTGCTACTACTGTAGTCCAAATGCTGTTATATAATTAAAATGATACATGGTTTGAAAAGTAAATGATCAGTTTGTTTAAAAATATAAAACATTTTTGTTTGCATTACAATAGCGTGTCAGACTTTTGTCCTACTATATTACATAACAAGGTCTTGAAAAGTCATTGTTCTTTTGTAGTTATAAAGCATGGGGGTGTGTCATTATGTTTTGCATTACCGACTCACTTAAGATTGCATTTTTATCAGTCAGTCACAAAAGTGAACACATATTGCATATGTATTTCCATTCATATGGATTCCATATGGCTGTTGTAAACACTGATGCAGGATGAGTGGAGGAGAGAAGGCCAGAGGTAAAGGTTTTTAATTCTTTTATTCTCATAGCTATTGGATTTTACATAATTAGAGCCAGAACACGACTTCAGGGATTAATTATGGGCATCTCTTGTTATTACTGACATTTTATACACTGAGCAATCAGGCTGTCATAAATGAAAATGATTGCCACATGTATTGATATTAAAAAAAAAGTTACAGGCTTTGGGTGATGGTGGAATAATAATACGACCTTGCCTGAGGTTTTCTCTGTGCTGTTTACTGATTACATGCAAAAAGGACAACTTTAATAAAGGTGAGCTCAATATAAACTGAAGCATTTGTGGTCCTGGCACTGGGTTTTGATTCTCTTTTCTCAGCTGTGGTCAACATGGAGTATGAAGGAGCTAGACTCATTTGAAATGAATCTAATTACATAAGCCCAGATGATATGTAATAAACATAGCTTGTTTGAGAGCCCATGGGGGTTTTGCAGGGTTGGTAATGCAACCTAGATTGTTTGCTCTGTGCAAATACGGCTTTAAACGTCTGTGTGCTCTCTCAGTCTTCTCTGTCAGAGAACAGGATGTATGATGTCTAATGGTTGTTACCTGCTGCCGTCTGAACACCGTAGTACTGTACATTTCCAAGGAAGCAAACACACGATCAGTTTACCTTAACTGATAATGATCTTTTATAATTACTGAAATACATTACAGGGAGCATCATAGGAAAAGAAAAACATCAGGAGGAACTTCAGTACTTGATCTTGTGAAGTGAATATGATGACACATGTAATTCCTGGCAGCATTATGACATCACGATTCGTTTAAAGGCATATAAGTCTTAAAATGCATTATCCCTAATTTGCTGCGCATTGTGTTGGTTTATACAGTACGTTGTGGTATATGGGTTTATGTTCTATTAAACAATAAGCAACAAGAGGGCAGTATTAATGGTATTATGACAGACTTTACCTCATTAAACAGGAGCAGAGCAGATTAAAATGATAATTTTTTTTCAGTTATATTTGGTCTACAACCTCTCTACATCTAAACACCTCTTTTACGTTCAGATTTAGGGTCTTCAAAGTGAGTTAATCTTTTTCTTAATAATTAACAGTAGCAAAAAAAAATAACATGCAAATTCCGTTTTAGTGAAATGCCTGCGCACACCAAGTGTGACTTCACTGTGTTTATGGTGGCAACTACATGTGCTTCTACCTCCCTCTATAGGCCATTTCTGGTGTTGCCGCCTCTAATGGAGTGGGTGCGTGTAGCTGTGGTTCACACCGAGCACAGACGCAGCTTCACTGTGGACAGCGATGATGTGCGGCAGGCTGCCAGGCTGCTGCTGCCTGGAGTGGACTGTGAGCCCCGCCAGCTCCGGTAGGCCTGGGAGGAGTGGGCTTGCGCTTGAGCTGCAGAACATGTGTGCGCTCAACTTCTTCATCTGAACCCACAAAAAACATACACGCATACATGTCAATTATACATGCAGGGAAAGATGTGCGTGTTTCACGTCCTCCCTGTAGTGTCAAGAAATAAAACCTGCAAGGTGTTTAGGGAAAACACTGCACATAGCAAACAGTAATACTTGTCAGCTTGCACTCACTTTGTGTGCTATGCCTTTCAGAACGGATGACTGCTTCTGTGCCTCGAGGAAACTGGATGCTGCCTCTACTGAGGCAAAGTTCCTGCAGGATTTGGGCTTCCGCATGCTCAGCTGTGGACGCACAGACCTGGTAAAGCAGGCTGTCAACCTGCTAGGGCCGGATGGTATCAACAGCATGAGCGAGCAGGTTAGAAACACAGTCAACATATTTAATAATGCATATACCGGCACATTTGTTCTCATGAACACATCAACACACACACATACACAGCCCGTGGAAGAGTTTATGTTGTTTGTTTGGTAAACTGAGGTTCCTCCACCTCTGAGCACAGTGCTGACTCTTGAGCTAAAAGGCAGTTATGCATATTAAATCTTATTTTGAAATATATTTTCCTGCAGCTTTCCTGCATTAGAGCTCTGCATTATATCATGACTTCCACCTCAAGTACAATAAATCATCAGGGGAATACTGAAAGTGTAGCTCCTGATTTTCCTTGGGAAAATCAACATTCAGTTCAGGGCTGAGCTAAGCAGAAGATTTCACATACAGAGTGCTGTACTGCATGTGTCCGTCAGACAGCCTCGGGTGATGTCCCAGATGGCCCAGAGGAGATATTAATTCATGTGGTATCCTTTAAAATGTTCATCAAAAGCAGAATATTGCTGTGATCGAACTCAACCCTGAAGTTGAGCTGTCAAGAAGACAAGCAGACCAAGCATTAAACCTTGTTCTGTAGCTAAAAACAAATGGTATAACTCAAGTTCACATTACTCAGTGGCAGAATGTAAAACATGACAGTCCCTGAGAATTTAGAGGTGCTTGAAAATGGTGTCCTAGAGGGAATGTTTAGGATTTGGTGATGCCATTGGGTGTTTCAAGAAAATGAAGGATTAAATCGCAGTTGCTTTCGTTCTCTGTGCATGTACTTGTGTAGGGTATGACCCCGCTGATGTACGCTTGTGTCCGTGGAGACGAAGCCATGGTGCAGATGCTGCTGGATGCAGGAGCAGATATTAACAGCGAGGTCAGTGGTTAAAAAAAAAAGAAAAAGTTTATGCCTGCTGTTCTGCTTTTGGCATTGAGCAGAAGTCAGCAGAACTGAGCCAGATTGCTTTGATTAGAGAATAGAAATATTGTTTACCTTTTTGTACTATAAGATTGAGCTGCTGAGTATAACTGAAGTCTCTTTGTCAGACATTAGCACTCTTTATGCCCATTTTATATGTAGACAATTTAAAAGAATAGTACTGAAATAAAGTAACAGTACACATTAATGTAACAAATGTATTTGTATGCTTATTTTTCCTTTAAATTGGAGAAAACCAAACATGTCATCTGTCATTTCCCCCTGTTTTCTCCCATGTGTCATGCTGCTAAATGTATAAGAGGTGAAGATCATGAGGCACTCACTGCTGTGCTCTTAAACGCTGAAATCTATTTACATTTCAGTAGTTAGAGCGTGAAACGTGACACAGAGGTTTCCTGCTGACGCATTCTTTTCTATGTCCGGGAAAAAATAGAGATCGGCTGACTTAAAGCAAACAGGATTCCTCACAGAGTCTGCGGAGAATCGTGACGGCATCCTTTGACTCTGCGCAGACATCAGCGAGGTCATTCAGTTGCGGTCTCATGATTCTGATCTCCGTTAGTCACTTCAGCAACAACATGTCCCATCAGCTATTGTGTCAGAGTTGATTTGCAGCCCACTGCATTCATGACAGCTGGCCAAAGCACAAAGCACTGTCAACAACTAAAACCTAAAGACCCACTTTAATTTTCATTTCAGGCATGTGTATTTCAATTTTTTAAAATGTATTATGTATGAATGTTGTTTCAGCAGACTAAAATTTATCTTGTACTTTCAATGTATGAATCGGGTACCAATGATAAATGGTTCCTACTGGTTTCTAAATCAAAGGACATAAGAAAAAAAAGACCCTGGGGACTAATACTACAGGTTCCAGCAGTGGGAAAAATGTAAGTGAACTAATAATTTTGTATGTGAAGGTTCTCAGTCATCCAGGTCATCGTAGTCTAAGGAGCTTGGAAAGAAAAGCGTCTGGACTTCTTTAAGAAGACAGACAGTTTGAAAGAGGAGTGAAAGAAGCCATCTATGTCCACTGTGAGCGACCATCTTTGAACAGAGGCGGTGGTTTACAACACCAACTGACTGCCATCTATAATCCAGTTTTGAGATCCCTTCCTAGACGCCTTAATGCCCACTCACATCCTGGGCCTTTTGACCTCAGGAAATCACATAATAGGGTGTGGCTAGGTTTCACAATAAGCTCACCCGAAACCTTGGCTGATTGTGACCTACACCCGTTTTCACACCTTGGCTCGTGTGATTAGGTAGAGGATCATTAGGGGGTCCATTGTCCCTCTTGGGGGGACACTCCCACAGGGCTTAAATCTGGGACTCTCCACCATTTGACCCTAGAACTGAAGAAGCTTCTCGGATGAGAGGTGAAACATCTACAGGCAACTTAAAGAAGTCCAGACGCTTTTCTTTCCA
>VUQG01002496.1:12704-22878 GCA_015106755.1 Etia nguti
CTCTCTCTCTCACTCACTCACTCACTCACTCACTCACTCACTCACTCACTCACACACACACACACACACACACACACACACACACACACACACACACACACACACACACACCTTCTGTACTTACTGGCTGTGGCATACAGTATGGCTGTGAGTCACATGTTATATGCATGAAGTCACCCTGTTGCAACAAGGAATAGAAATGTTGAAAAGAACCATCTATGCAGACGTTTTCACAAATCATCTTATTGTTTGCTATTGTGCGTTTCAGTTGGAGTCCTCCAGATCTCTGATGCAGTTATATGCAGGGTGCAGTTTCCCAGGGGGATGAGCAGGAACTTCCTAGTCCTTTACCATCAGAGATGAGTGCATGAACCCCATTCCACGTCAACTTTTCATTACTCCATCAAGAAATGCTGTTTCAATGTGAAAACCAACACTAGCTAAATAAAAAATATATGAAAATGATTCAGAGTATCAGATTTTACCTGAAACTTTAGAAAATGTTAGAAACATTCCTACTGAGCATCAAACACATGCTCAATCATCCACATCTGAATACCCTATATGGTGGGATATGCAGCTTCTTATTTTCTGAGTTACAGTTAGACACAAAAGCTGCTGTCTGTGATAGTTTAAAACACTTGATATGAAGAGGTCTCTGAAAAAATATTACCCACACAGTTTGTTGATTTGCAGCTGATGGAGTCACAGTCCCATATAAAGAATTCACCGCTAAGCTGACCATTATTCACTGCTTCAAAAGATAGAGCCTGTGGTCCATGATGCTCTAGGAGTGATCTCATCATTTTCATTTATTGGTTCTCAAACAGTCTGCTGCTGATCTTAGGGAAGGTCACCTCCTTCCCTGGAGATTTGTAGATGTGGGTAAAAGAGTGCAATGCAGATCGCACTTTGCAGGAAAGCAGGGAAAAAATCCAGCATCAAAGCAGACTGTTTTCTTTGGAATCTGTGGTTGTGGAATGTCTTTTTTGAGCAACTTGTGCTGTTGCATATTGACATTAATTTATACTAAATATTGCAGTTAAATGTCAAAACTGGATGAATAACACTAAACGGATGGTGGGTTTCATTCTGGCAAAGCATTTGTATTGTTTAGATCACTTATCTCTGTAGGATGAGAGACTGTGCATATTGCTGTGCTTCTTGTGAACTCTCTGCTTATAGAAGTTAATAATTATTCTACTATAAATGGTAGAATAATGGGCCTTCAGGTAGCACCAAAACCGGCTGTCATGTTGTTGATTACATATTCACCCCAAACTGTTTTGTCATAAAGTTCAGCATCCTCTCTCTCCAAGCAAAAGGTCAAGACAGTGTACCAACTGCCTGTAAAACTAGCTGTTTATGCCTAAAAGATATCTTGGCACAAACATCCATCTCCGTTAAGATATTTCGACCACTAGCAGTTGAAAGAGCAGGATTAGGAATGTGATGACTCACTGGTCTCCCAGTCAAGAGCTGTGCTCACTGGAGTGCATGACAAAGTCTGCCAAAAATTTCTTAGTGAGAAAATTCAATGTGAGATGGTCCCAGTGAGATGGGCTCCCCTTGCCCCCAGCTCAGACTTTACAAGAATAAGATCAAATACATTTGGTGGAAGGTTGCGTTAAGCCAAAAACAACTCAGTTTATCCATGTTGTCAATCCTTGTATGAGGGGATGGATTGTGACTTGCTGGTTTTTTTTGAGACTGACTCTCCTTTAAAAGAAATGACCTCAGGGCTTGTTTTTATGAAAACTTTTTTTAAAACCAAAACCTGCTTTGTAAAATTAAGTGACGTCTAGTGATCATTCATGAAAAGGCGAATGAGTAATGTGTTCAAAATTCTCCAGCAAACTCTGAAGAAATACCTCTCTTTTAGTAATTCTGTATGATAAAGTATGATTCTGTTTACTTCAGAAAATAATGATTTGTGGATTAGGGGATTATTTTTCACTGAAAAACTAGAACTATAAATTTCTGTGTGTACATGTGTATTGAGGCATCAGGATTTTGTAACAGAATTTGCCCCGGGATTCTTCTTGGTTTTTTTCTAGCGATAGTATAGATACCAGCATGTCTGATGACACATGGCACAGGAAACTGTTATTCTGTAGTTTGGTTACCAATAATTCATCGGCAACTATTATTACATTTATTATTTTAATATTAGGCTTAAAACTTTCCTTTTTGCTAAAGCATATAGTTAGGGCTGGATCAGTAGACCCTGAATCCTCCCTTGTGTAGGTGTAGGCTGCTGGGGGATTCCCATGATGCATTGAGTTTTTCCTTTCATGTGTCATTGATTCAGAGTTGCAGAGATTTTGAACCAATTATTTAATCTGGCAGTTAAAAAAAAAGGCTACCAAATGAGGCTTGAGTAGTATCCACGGCAACATTATAGTTGTTTCTTTGGTTCTTCTCCGTGGCATCAAAAGCCTGTCTATGGGGTGCTGGTTTAGCTCAGTGGTCAGGTGACCACATGCTGCATGACTAAAAAACAGTGGTCCACGTTCAAATCCAATCTGTGATTTTTTTGGTGTGTCCTCTACTTTCACTCTCCCTTCTTCTGAATTGGTTCTGTCTTGATATCATTTGCTATCTTAAAAATAATACTGCAATGTGGTAACTGTTCAATCTGCAGAAATGCTAGTTTCTGCTAGTTAAGTAATATATGCTTAAATCCAAAGTTACACAGAAAAATGCCTACATTCAAATAAGGTTAAATGGACTGGTTCTTGTATAGCGCTTTTCTACTCTTCTGAGCACTCAAAGCGCTTTACACAACTTGTGCATTCACCCATTCACACCCATTCGCACAAGCACATTCAGTAAGTGCTTTCTAACTAACATTCACACACATTCATACTCCGATGGATGCATCGGAGAGCAATTTTGGGGTTAGTATCTTGCCCAAGGATATTTGGCATGCAGACCAGGGGAAGCCAGGAATTGAACCACCAACCTTCCGATCAGCAGATGACCTGCTCTACCGCCTGAGCTACAGCCACCCCACTCTTCTCCTAACCATAATCTAAAGAGTTCAACCTCTTTAAAAGTGAACCCAGAGTCTCTTACTGACACCCTTTATCTTTTAGTCAGCTCTGATCTATTCTTTTCTATTTCATTTTATTCTGTTCCTTTGTTAACTTTCTTATTTTGTTTCTTTCATATTATTTAGTATTTCCCTGCCTCCAGACCTTCTTGTTTCTCTGTGGTTGAGTTTGTGTGTCTTATAACGGCAAGTTACACCAAAACACATACTGCAAGCTCCACTGACGCCTGGGGACAGCTTTATTGAAGGCACACCAGCTCCTGCATCTCAGTCTTGTTGGCAGCTATGCAAAAGAGACAGTAAGGGCCCTGAACTAGTGACCACCTGGAAGGTTGGTTCAAATACTTTCTTTATTTTTGTTTCCAGTGCATTCTTGTAACACCTGAAAACTGTCAGTGAATTTGTGTTTTATAGCTGTATAGTCATAAGTAATGTTTTTGATGTGATTTTGTGATTTGTGTGTGTGTGTGTGTGTGTGTGTGTGTGTGTGTGTGTGTGTGTGTGTGTGCTGCTTTTCTATGGCAGCTGCTCTTTTTGGTTACATCTTTTTGTTTTCATCAAGTGTGCTATCAGTGCCATGTTCAGTTCTACCCAAAAAAAGCTCTTTGATAATGTGACGGCAATGAGAAGCCTCAAGGAAGAGGACGTGATACCTCTGAAAGTGATAACTGGACAAACTCAGTTCCCAGTTCCTTACATAAGAACAGAGGAGAGGTAGGTTCTCTAGTTTAACATTACACACTGACATGAAGTGAAAAAATGTTTTAAAAGGTTGCCTTGAATTTATACCCAATGTCGTAACATAAGGTGGTGATGTCTTCTGCCACTTGTAGACACTCATTTTGGAAACACTCATATGGGTTGTATTTGTTGTATTTGAGGGCAGCGACAAAAGCTTGATATTGTCATTTGGACTGGAGGACTTGTTCTTCTTTTGTCCTCTCACTGACTCCTCAAAGCACTTTACACTGCTAGCCCCAGCTTCATCAATTAATATAATGTACATGTCTTTGGGAGGAAGCCAACCATGCAGGCACACAAAATGCAAACTCCACACAGAAAGATTCCAGCTGACCCAAAGGTTCAGAACTAGAACCTGTTTGCTAGGCAACAGTGTTAACCATTGTTCTACCATGCCACAGCTTGTTCAGCTTATCCAAAAAAGCCCCAATACCAGTGAAGACAGAAAGATAAGAGTTCAGCTCAGTCCATGGTCCAGCTTCCATAACACAACCAACATAATCTTAAAATTGAACTTTTATGCTTCCTGCACATTTAGCATCATTAACTGTGTACTCTAAATGATGATGTCAAGCACCAACACTGCTTTACATGCATGTGTATACACTTTTTTTTGTTTGTCTGTTTGCCCCAGGCACAGTGAATAACAGTGCTGTTTAATTTTGTTCATTTGCTTTCTCTTCCCTTACTTTCTGCTTTTTCTTTCTTCTGCCCTTTTAAAGCCATTTCTCAGTGTGTTTTTTAACACCACGACATCCAGTATCTCTCATTTCTGGTTATTTTTCTTGCCTATCAACCATTCATTTCATTCATTTCCTCTTTAATTCTCTCATTCCTCCTGTGTTCCAGCTAGTCTACAGCTCCATCTTTCCCCTCTCTCGCTTTCTCAAAGTTTAACCTACTTACGGCACAGCTGTCTGATGAATAATGGAGGAGAGACAGTTACTATCAGCAGGATCCTGCCTTTGATCTCTGATCCTGTCCTCCTCTCTCCTCCCTATCCACACAATATTCACCTTTTCCAATAATTCTCTTTGCCAGCTTTTTTTCAGTTCAAACTAGACCAGTCCAGCTTCAGTTCCATAACACAATCAAACCACTGAAATGTTATTTTATATGTAATAATAGGCTTATGTTGATAAATGTCATGGCAGCTATGATGGCGCTCAAGATTCCTCCAAAGAAAGGTTCCTTTGTTACCAGCCTGGTGTAACAGTTAGAAACCTGGAGTGTGTGGAACAACAGAAACATCCATTAGATTCTGAACAAGTCATTGTTAATTAGGTTATCGCTGATGTGCCACATGCGCACATGCAAATCACTCTCAATTTAAAGACATACTTTTCATTTTTTTTCTTCCTGTGTGATGCTGCAGATGTTTGTTAAGGTCAAAGGAAAGAATCTGACAGCTGTGTGCGACAAGCAGAACATCAGTAGGTCTACTAATGTTTCAGACCTGCAACATTAGTGTCAACACATAACAGACTACTTAGCAAAGAACCACTTTCAAATGACATCTTTAGGCACTTTTTATCAGCAGCTTGTCACAAAAACACAATTTATTTCATTTTTTTTTTTTTGTTGCTGTATGTATGATGCACGACAGGCATAAAATAGTATTTTTGCACCAACAAGGTCATTCTCAGAGAGCTACAACCCAAAAACTTGGTATATCTCGACATTTCCCCAAACAATATAAGGAAACTGAAGACGGGAGGACAAAAGAAAAAATGGAAGGCCGAAAAACAATCTACAGTATATGAACAATATCTGAAATTCATGTCTTTAAGAAATTGTATCCATGTGCTGTTTAAAGATGTTTTAACACAAATGGTCGGACTGTGAAGTTGGCTGTCAAGAAGCCTGACAAGTTTTCCTATGACCTGTATTCATTTTGTATTATATAACAAATGCTCTCATTACCTTTGTGCCTTAAGGCTTAGTTACAATAAAACACCAATTTTGACAGACAGTCTGTCAGCCTTTAAGATTTGGGGCAAATAATCAGTGGAGGCCCCAGGTCCTGTTACCCGTTGACAAGAACAACATGTTCTGGATCTCACACTTAAGGAAGCAACTGATAAGGACATTTCAGACTAATTCATTATTAAAGGGAACTATGATTATATTCCTTTGAAAAACAGATCCTACTGTTCCTACAGTATATGTGGTCAGTATCTTGCCCATGCAGGGCTATTTGGCATACAGACTGGCACAGCCAGGGATCAAACCATCAACCTTCTGACTAGAGGATTGCCTGCTCTACCTGCTGAGATACAGCCACCCCTTGTCATGTGCTTTTCAAATATTCTGTTATGAGAAGCAGGCAGTCAGGAGAAAGTTGACTTAAAAGCAAGGGGAAGGGCTTGTTCCAGACACAGGATAAATGATGGTTGTCATAAAAATAAATAAGCATTATTGGGACGTGTTAATCATACCAAACTATTCTAGTTGAGTTCTAAAATTTAAAATATGGATTTGAAAATGATCACAATAGGACCCCATTTAATCTAATCTGTGTTTTACAAAAGAAGGAGCCATTGGATTCAAAGTAACGGTGGGCTTGAATCTAATTTTAATTTCCCAGTTAGGGTTAATATTCCCACTGTACATAAAATAAAATACAATTTTGCCTTAAAAAAGGTGTGCAGTAATTTATTACAACATCTACACTTACTCTTTCATTTTGATCACATTTTAAAGCCAGTGTATGGTTTTCACAGGGTGGGCATTCTCTAAATTTGAAACAGTAATGCAGTGCCCTCTGTCTAGTTGCCAAAAATGTCTTTTTACAGTGTACATTCCAAATATATGTGCAATTTGCAAACAACAGTCTTTTATTGAGGTGCATACCTGCCAGCATTTCCAATTTGGATGTAAGCAGTGCCTGTAAAATTGTTTTTATGAGAAGAATAGTGCAGCCCACATAAAAATGGAGCTCACGCTGCTTATGCGTGCAGAATATTTGTTACCGGGATGTGTTGATTTTTGGTTTTGGTTTCGTTGTGTAATCATAAAAGAAATCAAAGAAAATAGACTTTTTTTAAAGCATGTTTTCAGTTCACTGTGAAACTTTGACCTTAAACCTTTTGCCTTCCACTTCACCCTCTGTCTCTTCTACTCTTCACACCCTTCCATTCACACTCTGCTCCTTTTTATAGACACTCTTGTTGCAGTCGCTACTTTACCTTTGTCCTCAGATTCTTCATGAAATTCTTTCCTATTTGATTCCTCTGTGTTATGCAATGGTCTTTGGATTTTTATCATTCTTTTCATGTAGACTGGTTATAATGTCATACATCATACATCGTCATACAGTAATGATCTGCCAGGGCTTAAAGAGTTCCTCAAAAGTCTTGTTCCTGCTGATCTCTGTTGGTGCAATCCAAGGTATGAGATCATAGGTGCAAATGTGACCATACCTTTAATTTTTATTTTATATTATTGTATGCAGGATTGGTTAATGAAGCTAATAAAGCTAAAATCCACTCTTTTGCCAATGCTAACCACTATTCAGAGGCTGGTCAGGCCTTGGCAGTGGATGCAGGCCTTTTCCTTCCACAGCTCCCTACAGAAGAAACAAACATATGAAATATGAATACAGTAGTTTACAAAACATAAATATTACGTGGCTCTATCTGAGACCCCTGCTCTGCTCTCTCCTCTAATCATCACCTCCTTGCTTATTTCCCCCCCCCATTCATACATTCCCTTGTGTGAGCTTGCATCTTTGCTTACTGAGCTGGAATAAACCACAACCAGACACATAAACCACAAAAACGCATTCTTTACTGCTTCATTGTCACCCTGTCTGCTACTCATTTGTGCATTTCCTTGTTTCAGCCTACCTGTTTGTCTTAGCTGTTGCTTGAATAAGGCGGCATATAAAGGAAGGGAGAGAACGCTCGAGGTCAACGATGGATTCATATGGAAGACATGCTGCAGTTAGAGATGTGTGTGTGGTAGAGAGAGAGAGAGAGAGAGAATGGAAAAGGGAGGGAGAAGAGCAGTGTGTCAAGCCTGTCACAGGATTGCTGACTTTAGTCATTCTTAAACTGTTTGTTTTGCTCTTGATACAGAGCATAATTTCACAGTTCTTTGTGTATGAGAGAACATTTTAAGAGCAGGACAAGATTAAGACTGCTTTTCACATAAATAAAGACCTTCAAAGGAATTTAGGAATTTCTGGTTCGTGGGTGCAGGTCAGAAATATGTACAGGTTAAGTTTAGTGTGTAGGCTGTAGGGATGGGAATTAAGTTCTTGTAGAAAACTGGTTCCCAGTAGTCCAGTTCCTCAGAAGTGTTAGTCTGCCTGCGTATCGATCCCGCTTATTGGTTCTTGCACTTGCGCTATAATCAGCTGATTTCAGTTCGCATGTCAGAGGAGGAAAACAATGTACAGTAATCTAATAGGTGGTGTATCAAATTACTTTTTTAGAGCAGTTAAGTAACGTACTGCATTACTGTTAAGAAAGGTGTTCTGTGCGATATGTAATAGGTAATATATAATAATGACTTTTTTGAGAAACGACTCCAACACTGAACACAGCAGAGGGGGAAATACCTCAACAAGCATGCACAAACATTGGACCCACAGCATGCAGTTAATTTGCATGAATGTAATTTCTTTATTGCTGCTTAGCGATGGTGGTTACTCTCAAAATAGAGCCAATGAGAATCAGCAAGAGAATCGATAAGTGATATATGGATGACAGAATGGGAATCGCTAAATTCTTATTAATTCCCATCACTAGGAGCGCGAGGATTATATTTACTATTTAATCAAATGATCTTTTCTAGCACTAAACACAAAGTACTAGAGATTTCTATTATGTGCTCCCAACTTGTTAAGCAGATATGATATTTACCATGTTCATTTTTGTTCAGCATGCTAACAAACCTGAAAAGACCAGCATAATTACAATTCAGCGTGATGGGACTAAAACATCTATCACAAAATTTGAGGATTAATTTGAGGAACAGTCAAAAGGCAGTAAGTCATGTGAACTGACTGAAAATGTTTTATGTGTTTCTCTATGCTGTTAGAATTGGGGCTGTCAGTGCTTACGTGGAACCAACACAGGCCCAAAAATGGAAATAGAAAGCTCATTAGAAACTGACCACTGGTGGGTAGATTCAATGAGAATATATTTATGCATTTAAAATAAAACATGTAATATTTTATTGTGAATAATGGTGCTACTGGGCAGTGTGTCCATTTCAAACCATCTCCTTGCACTGCTTATAATGTTATTCCCACTTCTGACTCCAAGAAAATAAATTATCCGCTTAAATTATCTGAAAATTATTACCTGCCATTTCACGTGTTCGTTTCGTTACGGTTGCTGCCATTACATTTAACCCATCAGCCCTCATCCTCATTATTATCATCATCCTCCTTCTGCTCTTTGCTGCCACCCACCCTTCCTTCCATCCCAATTTTCACCTCACTTCACCTCACCTCTGCGTTTGTGGTTCCCATAGATTTAACTCCCTGCATCGATTAACCGGTAACAATAAATGTGATGTGTTTCCCCTTTCATATTTTAACCATGAGCCAATCAATACAGCGAGGCTTCACAGCAAGGACACACACTCACCCACAGGCAAAGGGCCCAGGCTGTGTGTGTGTAAGACTGTGCAATGCATGGACCACTACTAATATGAGCCTACATGTGCAGAAATACATTCACACACAGCTTGATTTTAGCTCAAGCTCAAATATTTAAAAATTCCAATATTCTTTTAATAACATCTACAAGTGAGTTACTGAACCCTTAACTGACCAAATAATCCCAAGTTTCGTCCACACAGAAATCAGTACCAGGAAGACTGGAAAACTGGGCTACTGGTTTCTTAGCAGCTATTTGACCATAAAGGCCTGATTCACACAGTCTCCTCTGAACAGTTGATGTAGAGATGTGTCTGCTACTGGAACTCTGTGTGGCATTTAATCTGAGGTGCTGTTAACTTGTGATTTCTGAGGCTGGTGACTCAGATTAATTTATCCTCAGCAGCAGAGGTGACTCTTGGTCTTCATTTCCTGGGCGGTCCTCATGTGAGCCAGTTGCGTCGTAGCACTTGATGGTTTTTGCGACTGCACTTGGGGACACATTCAAAGTTTTAGCAATTTTCCGGACTGACTGACCTTCAGTTCCTAAAGTAATGATGGACTGTTGTTTTTCTTTACTTAGCTTCTTGCCATAATATGAATTCTAACAGCTGTCAAATGTGTACCAACCTGACTTCTGCACAACACAACTGATGGTCACAACCCCATTAAGAAGGCAAGAAATTCCACAAATGAACCCTGACAAGGCACACCTGTGAAGTGAAACCATTTTCACGTTATGAAGCTCACTGAGAGAGGGCCAAGGG
>VUQG01002497.1:0-15980 GCA_015106755.1 Etia nguti
TATACAGCTGGATTACAGCTCTTTCTGTTGCTTCTTCTTCTGTTTCACACAAATCTGAAGGTTTTTTCGTTATATTTGAGGAAAATTCCTGACTTGATGCTTTCATTTTAGATAAAACTGTTATTTTTTTCTTTTACATTAGCTGAACCCGACATGACCAACACATTTTTCTTTGTAAGTAAATGTTCAACAATGTGTTTGACCTTTCAGCTCAGTCAAATTTCACTGATAATTCACTAATCAGTCGTCGCCCCTCTTCATTTAATGTTTGTCGTATGGTTTAAGCAGACTGTAATGCACAAAACAACACACCAGCAAACAAAAACACTTCACTATGTTGTTTTTTAGGAGTCATAGGTACTTCAGGGCTTATTTCGCGGTTATTGTTCTGTGACTCATTATCCCAATGCTTGAAATAATGGCCAAGCATCGAGGTAGCAGTACAACAAAGATAAATAGACAAGGGGAAAAAAAATCATCAATAATCCAGAAACATGAGCGTTAACACCCGGCTTTGAACTCCTGAATCAAAGAGTAAGGGCTTCTTTCAAGGCTCACTATTTGGCACAACCGGCAATCATCATAATCATCACAATCATACAGGAAGAAATCCATTGTAGAGCAGCGTGACAGCATGATGCAAGTGAAATGCAGATAAAAGACACTTTTAAAGTAAAACTTTGCCACCAGAAAACTTCCCAGACATCTCTCAGTGTGGCTCTTTTCTCCTGAGCATTTTTCCTGCATTTGTAATCAATAAAGCCGCCTAATGACATGATAGATATCCATTCATCCGCTGTCTCTCTGTTGTTGATTACATCTGTTTTGATTAGTCGACTTACCGTAAACCTGCAGGGGGGGATAGCGAGGCTCGTTTATGTGATTGCCAATCATACAATCAGAACGGCTATTATGTTATTATAAATTATGCCTATTCTGTTGTCACTCGGTCTCCTGCTGGGTTATGCTCTGCAACATTTTTTAGTAGCCTAACGGGGTCCGCGCTGATGGGGTATGAGAAGGTTTGATGCATTTTCCCTATAAGTCTGGGAAACCTGTGATTTGCAACATCATGTCATTTTCACTTTTGCTCATGTTGACAGATTTCAATAACTCTCAGGGGGAAGTTTGCACACAAAGCTTTTCTTTTCTAAAATGACTCGCTGTGTTTGACAGCCTCGGAGTTATGCTAAAATGTATTTTTCGTTCAAAGCACATATCTATTTTAAGTATACGTCTGCTTGCCATTTTATTAGGTGCAGTTAGGTAAACACATGCAGTGCGCACATGCAACACTTGCTACAGTGCAGCAACACTGTAGTATGTCTAGCATTTTTGTCACTGTATATATAAAAAAATAATCCCACCCACTTCTTCCCCTTCCTTTCTTGCTTAGTTCCATAGGAATACATTTGATCTCATTCAGTGTGCCACAAATGCATATGTCTCCCCACTCAACCGATAAAAAAAGAAATGGAGAAAAAAAACCACTATGACCTTTCTGAACAACAGAATTTTTTCCCTAAGCATCGGGTCTTTTTTCATTCCCACAATGTGAATATCAAGCTGTCAAGGAAAAAGAGGAGGACAAGACTTAAAACCAAGTAAGTTGTAAGCCGATGTCTTTTCAGTATAGAGGTTTTGTTCTTTCCTAATGTTAAGGTATGTTCATAGAAATGTAGCCAACATCATTCCTCAAACACTGATATATTTGCACTGCTTGGGGCCCCAGGCCAGTCAGGGACCCCCTGAGGGCTGAAAAACTTTAAATTACAGCAGTGGCAATATGCAAAATTTGTAATGAGTTAGAGCGACACGTCCTCCCTAACAGCTTACGATGTAACCAAAGTGGCTGACCTTGTTACCAGCACTCATGCCATCAGCAATGATAGAAACAATTAAAATGCTGGAGTTATTCCCTTCCTGGGTTTCCACTTTGTTGTGTTTTTGTGTTTTATTTTTTATTTTTTCATAGGCAAACATATTTCCTCCTCAGGTTTTTCCACTTCTTTGTATATTTCCTCACATCCAGTCAGATAGTTTCAGCAGTCTCCCTCTAGGAATTTGGTGGCATATGTGAGTCCTTATATTGAGACAAGGATTGTTAGTCTGTCATTGATAATTGAAAAAGTGCTGTAAAAAGTAGCCAGAAAGGCACAGGAGGAATCTACGTGTGGATTTATGCAGTGGTTATGAATGTAACTACACGTTGTGCTCACAACTATTGTGATTGACTTGTGCAACACTATCCACTCCTCCTCTGCATTTTTGGCTACTTACTCTGGCTACTAAATTCAGGTCTATCTGATATCCCAGATATTGTTTAGTTCCTGTATCATCATAATAATGTTGGTCCAGGATCTATATTGCAACTGACCAATCATGTTGCTATGATGTCATAGTTTTGCAAAGTGGGGAAAAAGAAAAAATGCTCTTGTTTATCTAAAATGGTCTTCTAGAACAAATGGTTAGAATTTCAATGTTATATAATAAATGTATTATCAAATTACATTTGATGCTAGCCAAATTTAAGTTACTAATGTTGGTTTGCTAGTGATACCTTTAATAGAATTAGCTAACTTCTTCGCTAATGCTAACAGGATGCCAAGACAGCGTCACTTGTTACTTGCGATGTTGATCCTGGAACAACACGATGGAGCAGGAACAAGACCAGCATGAGGATATCGGATTGAATTTATCAGTGACAGAATATCAATCATAATCTCAATATAAGAAATAATAATAACATATCACTAGTACTCACAAATCTTCGCAAGATCCTGAAGGGGGATTACTAAAACTATCGGAATAGATGTGAGGGAACGCTCAGGAAAAGGAAAAACTCAACGCCTAAAAAACTGACCACAACAAAGTGCAGGCATCCAAGAACAAACAAAGTCGGAGCATTTTATTTGTTCCTATTGGCTGACACTGCATATAAAACACCAGGACGCAACCACATGGTAATAAACACTCTATGCACCAGCACAAGCATAAATGTCAGCAACGATGTCAACTGGTTATGTAGGTTACGTCGGAGACTCTGCAAAGATTCATGGCAGAAGTCTAAATCAGCCATAGGCATCAACACAATGTGTAGTTACATTTCCAGGGAGGTTCCAGTAGGCAGGTTATGTCGTAGCTAAGGCGTAGATTTAACACGGAGGTATAAACCCCCTGTAAGTGTGCCCCATCTGACTCTACACACTTCTGCTGTGTGGTGTGCATGATTGTGCTCAAAGAAATCTAATGACAACAACAAAAGCCCCTCAGTAAAAATGAAGAGGAGTTATCCCTCTGGGAGTGAAAAAGAAAATTAGAAAAAAGTAGTAGAGGAGAAAAAAACCCCAGAGTGGTAAGTGGAGCAGATAATAGCGATTAAATCTAATGTTATATAACTAAATACAGCCAGTCTAGCCATAAGTGTGGCTGATTAGTGTAAAGAAGCATCACATTAACTTATTCATTTGATATTTAACAGTTAAATTTCAAATCAAGTGAAGAGTCAGGACATAATCAGTCGACTTGATAGCGTAGCGAACAGGCTGAAAGAATGTAGATGCTAGTAGTCACAGTGTTAATGTTCCACAACCTTGCTCTACTTGGTCTTGGGTGTTGGTATTGAAATAAACATGATCTCTGCCATTTCTGGAGTAATGCTTTACCTCCTGTTTTATGACTGTTGTGGTTGGTGTCAGATTACTACTGTTGATGAACGGCAGACCTAGGGCCCCGACAAACTCCAGAAATGCCACTTTTTGTGTGTGGCATGTTTAAAAAATGCACAAAGTCCAGAAAATGACCTCAAAGTTTCTCAAAACATGCTATAAGCTATAAAGTCTGGGTTTATCAGTTAATAATAAAGTGACACCTAGGTGCCACGTGCAAATTTAAAGAGGTTAGGCTGCAGTACCTCCCAAAACAAAAGACTCAAAAACAAAACAACATGAAGTCATGCCTGTATGTGTTTAATCAATGAGAAAAGTTCATTTATGGGAGAATAAAATTTTTAAAGCAAAACAGGATACTTGCTGCCATTTTTCCACTCTGTCTTTCTATTTGTGTACACTGACTGACTATAGACTGATGGAGAAAAGGAACACAATGATGCACACAAATGAACTAGAATACAAGAAGTGAACTGTTAGCTTGTTGCTGTTGTTGAGTGACCATCTCTTTGTGTAAGTAAAAATTCTTCTTCAATAACCTTTATATTAATACTGACTAAACCAAAGTAATCGGATGAAAACACACATCCCAAAGATATATTTTTATTAACTACACCTTTCTAGTAACATGTTGAACCCCGTTTTCTTGATGGCATAAATTTAACATCTGCTGAAAACATTAATCAAAGACCTTGGTCCATATTGACATGATAGCATAACTGCACATCCATGATGTTAATCTCCTGTTCCACCACATCCCAAAGGAGCTTTATTGGATTCAGATCTGGTGACTGTGGAGGCCATCGGAGTACAGAGAACTCATAGTCATCCTTGAGTCTGAGTGACATGAAACCAGCTTGAGATTATTGAACTTGTGACATGTGCATTATCCTGCCAGAAGAAACCATCAGAACATAGGTACACTGTGGTCATAAAGAGCCGGCGCAACAATGCTCAGGTAGGCTGTGGTGTTTAAAAGATTTTCACTTGGTACTAAGCAGCCCAATGTGTGCCAAAAAATATATCCCACACTATTCTACCCCCATCATCTATTAAAGCAAGGCAGGATGGATCCATGGTTTATATCATCCAAATGTCACAGAAGAAACTGAGACTCAACAGACCTGACAATATATTTCCAATCTTCTATTTTCCAGTTTTGGTGAGCCAGTGTGAATTATAAGCAGTGCAGCTGGTGTGGTCTTCTGCAGCTCCTCAGTTTAATGTGTTGTGTGTTCAGAGATGCTCTTCTGCATACCTTGATTTTAAAGAGTGGTTATTTGAGTTACCTTTCTCTCAGCTCAAAGCAGCCTGGCCATTCTCCTCTGATCTCTGGCATCAACAAATCATTTTTACTCAGAGAACTGCCGCTCACTCAAAAGAGCCCTATGAGATAAAAATCTAGACAAACAATTCACCCTGCCCAGGATAGGGTTACCGGAGCCCCGCCCTGGTGCCAGGCCTGGGGAGGATGCCCAAGGGCTTAGTCCATGCGGCCTATTGGGCCTGGCTTGGCACCGCCCAAAAAAGGGACATAAGCCCACCCTCCTGTAGGCCCACCAACCACAGGAGGCACTGTAGGGGTCGGGTTCAATGTGTGGGAGCCCTGGCGGACCAATCCCCAGTTACCGAGACTGGGACATGGAAGGTCACCTCTCTGGTGGGGAAGGAGCCTGAGCTAGTGCATGAGGTCGAGAGGTACAATAGATATAGCCTGGCTCACCTCAACGCACAGCTTGGGGTCTGGAAACCAGTCTACTGGAGAGAGGCTGGACTCTGTCTCAGTCTGGAGTTGCTCGTGGTGAGAGGTGGCGGGCTGGGGTGGGTATCGTAGTATATTCTCGGCTTGCTGACTGCACGTTGGAGTTTTGTTCAAATTCACTTCACTCACCCTTCATCCCAATTCCCACCTTCTTTGTTTGAAATTCAGCAGGTCGTCTTTACGATGATGCCTAAATGCACAGATCCATAGTCTAGACTGCCTGACCAGAAGGTTGCATTAACTAGTAGCTGAACAAGTGTTACCTAACAAAGTGACTGGTGATGTAGAGTGTACAACTAAATTTTGAGGGGAATTTTCTTTCTCAGAATTGTAAGATCTAGCTCGGCTCCTTTGTGAATCTGCCTGCTGATGGCGAACAATGATTTTTACTTCACACACACACACACACACACACACACACACACACACACCAAAAAGGCCAATTTTCAGCATTGAATTGACTTGAAGTAAAATGCAAAAAGGGAATGGAGTAAATGAAATCTACCTAATTCATTACACACCTTGGGAATGGATGATGAAAACAAGTTCTGCAATTTTATGCGGTCATTTTCACTGACTTTTGGACCAAAGGAGCGCAAGTAACAGGGAAGCAAAACTTAGAATTTATTTAAAGATAATGAAGCATATGTGTCTGTGTGTTTGTGTGTGTGTGTGTGTGCGTGTGTGTGTCCATCTGAAGGCACAGGGTTAGCACGAAGCCTATTTTATAGGGAAAAGAGTATTTATGGCACAACCATTTACTCTCAGGTATTTCATCAACCCTCTTTGGCTATATTACAGAGTGTCCTCTTTTCATCCACTTTATTTTGATTCCTGTGGCTACAAATGCAACATGAACCGTGGTACAAATGCAAAGCCTAACAATGGGACTTTGAAGACCTTAATAGCTTCACTGCTGATGCACTCTTATGAACACACACACACACACACACACAAATAAAACCCCAAAAAACTGTCATCAAGCAACAAAGCAACAACACATACAAATTATTCATCACCTGGCATGAGTTCAAGCCATCATTTTGTCTGCTTCTTTTGTTCGCTGCTGCTAATGTCGTTTCACCCTGCTCTTTTTGTTTTTTATTTTGTGTTTGATTCCTGCAACCTAATTGAATTTCCACTCCTGAAAAAGTCCTAACATTGCCATCGTTTTTGCGTGTAAGCAGCGGTGGCAGTGGCGCCGCTGATTTCCCCCTCCTCTGTCCCCCCTGTGGAGGATTATAAACCTTATGTCTCGTGTCCTAGTATCAACTACGGTGAAATACACACATATGGAGGCAAACACGCAGTTACACATTCATACACACTTCCCAATAGCCTGAGGACAGCCTGGAGCAACTCCAATTAACAGCAGTGCTCACTAAACAAAAATCGCAAACTCCTCTGTTCTGTAAATTTTGAGGGACTTTAAAACGAGGCCGCTCTAAAACGTGTCCTTTCGGGGGGATATGCGGCCTTAAGCAACATGGCACAGAGGACACACACACGCATAGTGTATATAAGCACATATTCGTACCGCACATGCATGCACACACGCACGCTGCCTCTGAGAGATGTTTGATTAGTATCTTTCTGACGACTTTTTATCTTTATTACCACCGTCATCATTCTAACCTCCGCACCGTAATGAACATCTTGCCCTGGAGAGAAAGCACACACACACACACACAAATTTGCACATGTGAAAACAAAGAGAAACACACACACACACACACAGTTTCTAATGGATGGTTGAGTGTGGGAGGATGAGAAGAAGAATGCTGGTAGGGAAGAGATAGAGGGTCGGATGTGGAGACAGGGGAAAGGCTGAGTGAAGATTAAGTATGAGACGGAAGTAAGGGGGTGGAAAACAGAAGGCAGAAAGGCTGAAGGGCGGAGGCAGGTGCATGGTGTGTTGAGAAAAAGATGAAAGGGGGGATTAAAGGAGGGAAAAAAGTTAAAGTGGGAGGGCAGGTAAACAACGCGATGGAGGGAAGGGGCGGCGAATGAGGGACGAGAGCTGCGGTTATTTCTTCCGAATCGAGAAAGGTAACAAGTGAAGGAGGGACGAGGAAATGAGAAAGGCAGGAGGAAGAGCTTGAGTGGGACCGGTGATATGCACGATGAATAATGGAAGGACAGAAGGTGCATATTAAGATGCTAAGAAATGGGGTGACAGCAGGGAGGAGGAGAAAAGACGAGTTGAATCAGAATGAATAAAACCGAGCGAGGGCATCTGCCATCCCGCTTGTTCCTTAAAAGTGCAGACAGAAAGATATAAAATTAAAAGAATACAAAGGGAGCGTTAACACAAAGGGAATTGTTAGAAAAGATTCAAATTTGATTCACTAAAGAAAACCAGAGCTGCTTCACATGAGTGAGAAACTTAATTAGGGAAAGACTATTATCAAACGGCTTCTCTGTTTTTTGGGGTTTTTTTTACTCCCATGGCCAAATCATTACTTCAGCCTGTTGTCACTCTGTGTATGTGTTCATGTTGTCCTTGTCACTCTCTTCTCTTCAGTTTTTCTTTTCCTTTCTTATATGTGTGATAAGTGCTTTATCTGGTATGTGTTTCTCTAGCCCATCTTCCCAGATAATTGTCTTCTTATTTACATGCTTTTTTTTTTGCCTTTATTGCAAGGCTAAAGTCATTTTGGGGTCTTGCTGAATGAGGGCATTTGCTTCCCTACAATGTGGTAAGTCTGTATTGTTGCACATAAAACTGAATCGGAGGGATTAATGTGATGTTTTTCTGGGAAATATGTTTACTAAGAGATGATAACCCTGTGCACAGCAGTAACAGCGCACACAACGGATGTCTAGATTGTATTCATGTTGCACTGCACCTTGCTCTGGCTCGCTCATTCCAAGATCTGCAATCTGGTACTGTAAGTGATTCTCGCAGCTCTTGCAGTCCATGTGACACAGCCGCCAAAAGTATTCACTCACGCATCCAAATCACTGAATTCAGGTGTTCCAATCACTTCCATAACCACAGGTGTATAAAATCAAGTACCTAGGCTTGCAGACTGCTTCTATAAAAATTTGTGAACGAATGGCTCGCTCTCAGGAGCTCAGTAAATTCCAGCAGGGTAGCTGTGCAAGTTCAGTCATGAAATTTCCTCACTACTAAATATTCCACAGTCAGCTGTTAGCGGTATTATAACAAAGTGGAAGTGATTGGGAATGATAGCACCGTACTCACGAAGTGGTAGGCCACGTAAAATCACAGAGCGAGATCAGTGAATGCTGAGGTGCATAATGCACAGAGGTCACCAACTTTCTCCAGAGATAATCGCTACAGACATCCAAACTTCATGTAGCCTTCAGATTAACCCAAGAACAGTGTGTAGAGAGCTTCATGGAATGGGTTTCCATTGCTGAGTAGCTGTATTCAAACCTCACATCACCAAGTCCAATACAAAGTGCCTGATGCAGTGGTGTAAAGCACGTTCTCACTGGACTCTAGAGCACTGGAGCCGTGTTCTCTGGATTGAAGAATCACCTTTCTCTGTCTGGCAATCCAATGAACAAGTCTGGGTTCGGCGGTACTTGTCTGACTGCATTATACCAACTATAAAGTTTGGTGGGGGAAGGATTATGGTATGGGGGTTGTTTTTCAGGATTTTAGTTCCAGTGAAAGGAACTCTTAATGCTTCAGCACACCAAGACATTTTGGACAATTACATACTCCCAACTTTGTGGAAACAGTTTGCGGATGGCCCTTGTAAATTGCTATAAACATAACAATTTACAAGTAACAGGAGCTGTTCAAGAAACATTTTGAATCCATGCTGTGTTTAGCAATAGTTTCCCAGTTTGGATGAAAGTCCTTTATTCCCCACCCTTAGTTTGAGATAGCATGTTTTTGACCTTCATGTGAACAATCAGTTGAATAGTTAGGTGAGAAGTGGTTTGTTTTTTTTCTCATCTGCATTGGTATCATACTCGAGGATATAATAAACAACACTTTCCGCAACACCCAGACTAACTCATTTTGGATTTTTTGATTGCTTCTGTGAATGAAGAGACTAAATAACATCTTCACTTTGTTTTATAGTAAACATGAGGAGCCGCTACAAAACTGGATTTTTCTTTATGTTCTGTTTCTCTCCAGTGTTGTTATTGCTTTTTTCACAATTTTCTTTCTTCTTAAGATTCATAACTTCATTGATTTTTTCATCAAGTGTTTTATTATCATACTCTCGTGCTTTTTCCGCTTTTGCATGTCCTTGGCCTCGACTCACATGTTGATTCTTTTCATTTTGTTTCATTCTGACAAACGGCCTCTTTTGGCCAGTAAGCGTCTAAGATGCTATTTGTTCAGTTAATTCTCACAGTTGCTGAAGCAGTTTTGAAAGATAACCGCTTATTTATATATTTTCTGATAGTGAAATGAAAAGATAAAATAATTAATCTCATGTATGCACCCTCACCGTAGGCAGTTAGCTTAGTTTAACTTGGTAACAGAGAGGAAGAGCTAGGCTGGTTTCATCTATCACTAAGTCCATTGCTTCCTTTGGAGGAAACAGCTGTGTCCAGCCTGGATTTGAGGCTCATGTTTAACTGAACTAAGCTTTGACCCTGAATTACAATGAAAACCACAATGCCTGTTGAATTCTTGCATTGATTTGTGGCGGACGTTTGGAAGGTGACAGGGTAAGACGAATGAGAGAAACATTCTTCATGTGCATGTCTGACTTTCCGAGGTTATAGCCCTGCTCTCTAATCCTACAGGACTGAAAACGCTGAAACAGAAAACATCAAAGAGGATGAGAAACTACCCTGGGAATTTAATGTTGTGTTTACATTCTAATGTAGGAGTCTAGTTATAGCTTTATTTATTAAGGAAATCTCACTGAGATCAAGAAATCTTTTGAAGGTGAAGCTCACAAAGGAATTACTAAAAACACATACATGCACATGCATGCGTATAAATGCGCAGAGACATCCACATAGCCGCACTAATAAAGCAATTACAGCTATTACAAGTAAAGTTTTTCCATGTCAGCTATCAACAAGAAAATGAAGATGATGATGACAATGATATAATCACCTCCTACTGTAAAAGTAAGCAGCAGGTTGAAGTTTGCTTGGTCGGGCATGTTTGACGTTTTCTCTGTGAGTGTGCATGTACAATCACCGGTCACTCGCTGGTATCAGGTTGGACAACTTTTTGACTTCAGAAAAGAAGCAAAGGTTCAACAAGGTGCTGGAAAAGTCTTCAGAGATTTTGGTCCATATTGACATGATGGCGTCACACAATATCCGCAGATTTGTCATAGTTAGCATCAATAACAGAGTAAGCTATAGTGTTTAAAGGATGCTCAGTTGTTACTAAGGGTTCCAAAGTGTGCTCAGAAAATATCTCCCACACCATTACACCACCAGCAGCCTGAACTGTTGAAGGAACAAAGGATGCATCCGTGCTTTTGTGTCGTTTACTCCAAATTCTGACCTTACTAACGAAATGTTGCAGCAGAAATCAAGACTCAGACTACGCAATATTTTCCCAGTATTTTATCATCTAATCTTTGGTGAGCCTGTGTCAGCTGTAGCTTGAGTTTCTTTTTTTTGCTGACAAGAGCTGTAGCCCATCTGCTTCAAGCTGTCTTGCATGCTCTTCTGCATACCTTGGTTGTAGCCAGTGGTTAGTTGAGTTATTGTTGCCTTCCTATCAGGTTGAAGCAATCTAGCCACTCTACTCCAACTTCTGGCATCAATAAGGGGTATTTACTGCCACTTGCTGGATACTTTATCTATTTTCTGATCTTTCTAGTGTTGGTTGTGTGCAAAAAATCCTTGTAGATCAGCAGTTTCTGAAATAATCTGAACAGCCAGCCTGGCACCAAAAACTTTGCCACATTTAGAGTCACATTTCTTCCCCATTCTAATGTGAACATTTAACTTCAGCAGGCCTCTTGACATGATATGATTAAATGCACTGGGCTACTGCCCTGTGATTGGCCGAGCAGATATTTGCATTAATGAGCAGTTGACCAGGTGTACCTAATCAGCTTGCTGGTCAGTGTATGAATTGATGGCGTCTGGAGGCGTGGCTAAATCCTGCTGGTGTAGTTTTAATATACTGAGTCTTTCCCTCACTCAGCCAGATTCTCGCAGCAGTCATAGTGGAAGCAATGTTAAAGCTCCGCTCATGTTTTCTTGTACCTGTTGTGATTCCTCTTGCTCCTTTAGTTCTCTTGTGTACGCTACCTGCCAACTCTTCGGATCCGCATCAGTCAACAAACTTACCTGGCTCCTCGCTCTCCACTGGCCTCTGTCTAATCAGTCTCTGGCTTCCTTTGCCTTCAGAGAAACATGTTTTCACATTTTTGATGCTTTTTTTATGTACACATAAAAATCCCTTGAAGTCTGCCTCACTGTCTTGCATTCTGCATTTTTAAGTCTGCCAGCTCTGGTGGTTAAATCACAACACTTTGATCTGTAGTAAGACTGAGCCAAGTTGCTTTCTGTTTATTAAAGTTGAAATGGAACAAAATCACCAACTGTGACCTTGCGATTTATAGTCTTTAATGTTTGAAGGAAGAAATTGAGCCTTGTTATGGTGGTAAAATTTAATAAGTGGGTTAACAAACATCAATCAGAATCATTTTACTCCTGCTGAAATCACAAGTAAGCATCAGAAACTACAATGGTGCAAACCTTTTAGTAGAAGCAAACCAATGTGGGCTGAAATGCTCTTAAACAAGACAATCTGAACTCTGTGAGGACTACCACGGTCACTGCTGGGAAGCTGACTGCACTGCTCGCCCGATCCCTCGGGTGATCAGTACTGAGTTATGCAACATTAATGCAGCTTAGGCTACTGTATGTCAAACCTGGCAGCTCAAATCACATTTCAGTGTCCACAGATCTGATAAAAGTAAAAACAAATCCTCAAAGAAGATAGAATCTGATTTCCTGTATTAACTTTAAGTACTTTTTTGCAATTCCCCCGCTGACTCCACTTAAGTGCCGAATGCCATTTCCACATACTCTTTGCTCCCGGCCTATTCCACACGACAGGGAGAAGTATTCAGTGAACAAGCTGAACTTTAAACTTGTGAAACTGTGAAACTGACCCAATGTGACAATAGAGATGATTGAATATGTCTGTATAATCGAGCCTTTTCGGCACTCCCATCAGCAGTGAGAGGTTCCCTGTGTGAGAGGTGATGGAGCAGACGCACTTAAGTTAATTAAGCAGCCTTATCTATGGTCCCTGCGCTCAGTGAAATAAGAGACGTTTGAATTGACGATAGCTACGTAATTACCCTTTATCTCTGCGCGAGGAGGTTATAAGTTCTTTAATGAACAGCAGTGTTGTTTAAGAGAGAAGTGGAGAATAAATGGTGGGTGCTGGCATGTGTTGTGTATATGCAGGCATGTGTAATGGGTACGTGTGTTTCCTGTACGTGATGAAATTTTAAACTATATTTATTATTCTGTGGTGTGATTATTGTCCCGCAGCTATGGAATGACATACATCCTCTAAAACATCAATTCAGAGGTCTTCTTCAACACTGTATATGCCTCGTGTGCTTTTGGGGACGGATTTGGACCATTCAGTCAACACTTCTTTTTTGTAATGCAGTCTTTGAATTGAAGTTTATAAACTCAACCCTATCATTTTTTTAAAATCTCTGTTTCTTTTAATAATAATAAAAAAAGATTAAATAGCAATGAAAGTAATATAGCAGCAACTATGAAAGATACAGCTCCGAGCTATTGTCAGAGCCACAGTCATTATCGGCCCACTGTTTACCAAAATAAGCATGTGAATTGTCCTGTTGCCATTACTGAGTGAACCTCAGTGAATATGCAAAGTTTAGTGTGAGTTGTTTTCAGGCCAAAGCACTACCTTTGAGTAACTGCTCCTGTCTTTCTCTCCTCAGCCCAAAGTTGTTTACTTAGCAGTGCCCTGCTGTAAATTTCTCTCTTTTTTTTAAACATTGAATTATAACTTGTGGAAATAATGAACAGTCAACAGTGGAGCGACTGAAATATCCTGTTTGGAAACATTCCTTTTGGATTACGTCATTAATTTGCTGCTAATGCAACCGCAGTGTAGGACTGTTGTGAGATAAAACTAGTCCTTAATGGGGTACTCTAAAAGCAGAACTTTGCAAACTAGCAATTATTTCACACTTAAAGTGGGTGAAATACAGAAAAACTACATTGGGAGAAATATAGTTTGGTGAAATAAAACTATTTAGATAAAGAAAAAGATAAAGACAAGACAGGGGGGAAAAATGAAGAAGTACTTTTATTGCCCAAATTGTTTGTAGTTTCAGTAGTTAAATACAAAAACAAGTGGCAGTAGCTCTGGTGCTCCCCTGCACAGACTTAAAGCAAAAAGGCCTAGAGAAAGGTCTACGACCCCCTGCAGACCCACATTTTCCAGTGCTGGAGATATTAGTCCAAAAAACATGTATTACACATTACTCATTACTTTTCTTAAAAGTAATGCGGTACATGACCTATTTACCAGAGAAATGACCAGTAACGCATTTCTCATAATTACCATTTAACAATAAAAACGTAAGGCTACAGTCCCAAACCCACAAACACAACACAAATCCCTGTCCTAATGGGGACACACACGATCTTTCTGCTAGTGTTTAGACAAAGCCAACAACACAAGGCAAAGTAGAAAACCAGTCTAAAGAGACTTCAGAGTGATCACCACAGTGATTCTACTTTAAAAACCTGAGCAGGTAGAAATGGAGGCTACAAGCCTGGGCTGTGGTTTTGGCTAGCTTTGTGTTAGCATGCCGCCTGTGCGGATGCTAGCAAAGAGCTGAAGTTATGTTAAGAGCATAATGAGATTGTTTCTGTGTCTGTCCTGAATGCAGTTACTACTTTAAAATCACACTCTTGTCCTTTTGTGTGGTAAAAATAAAATTAATGTTCATACTTGGAGTCTTTGCCTTCCAAGTGGAAGCCACAAGGACACTAGTAAGTTGCTACCTCTTCTGCTAGCAAACAACTAGCAACCAAAGCGACTGGTTCACTGTATACGTGTTTGTGACCACTTTCACCTGGCGACTGCCATCAGGCTCCAACAACCAACCAGGGGAATACACTTTTTTTTTTTTTTCCATAGGCAGCAGTGGTTTGCAAGTGATTAAGGCCTAAAACACTTATCAGATAGAATAAGAAGGAACTGTCTTGTGGACTGACTATGGATGTGAGCAGCAGAAACTGTTTCATTAGAGGTTTTAGAAAGAACTTTTCCTTTTATCTTTTTTAATGGAACAAATTGCCCGAGATTACAAATCACAAAAATGTACGATTAGCAACAAGCTACAGTGAAAAGGAAAGTTTGCTGATAAAAGCACAGCCTAAGGGTTTTGTTTGTTGCATCATTCTTTATGGCTGAGAGAAACAATAAAATTACTCCAATAGGAAATAAACAGCAGCAATTACCAAGTCCATTTAGTGCCTAAACCAAACAATAGGAAAGATATATTTGCAGCAGTGAGGGGTTTTTGAGATGCTCTGAGAAATCATGTCTGGAATCAGATTAATAAAATAAAACATTTTTTCGGGTTACAGCAGAGGTTCTCAATTTTTTTCCAGCAATAAGCTGTGTTAGGAAAGATAATTCTTTTCAAAAAGCCCTCTCCAAAGTCTCCATCTATTTCCCTAACTGTCTATTTAACTGCCATGGGGGTGGTGGGATTGCTAGTAGCGCTTGTACCATTCATTCCCACGTCCTCACCTATTAAATTTAACATACAGTCACTCTGGGCTGGCTGTAGCTCAGGAGGTAGAGCACGTCATCTGCTAATCGGAAGGTTGATAGTTTGATCCCTGGCTACTCCAGTCCGCATGCCAAATATCCCAAGTTGCTCTCTGATTCATCCATCGCTGTGGAAATGATAGACAGAAAGCATTTGCATAGAAAAAATGCTTGTAAGACAAGTTGTGTAAAGTGCTTTGAGTGTTCAGATAGAGTGTGAAAGCGTTATATAAGAACCAGTCTATTTAACCTACCAGAACTGTTAGCACCCCTGAGAAAACGCACTCAGCAAGAACACGCAACCAAGTCTGAACCCAGAACTGTGAGGCTACAACAGCACTACAATACCTAACCATGAAACCAAAACAACCCTTAGGTTTCATCTAGGCAACATTTTGAGGTTCAGCTCTTTCTTTGCACTTACAGATTTGTGTTTGCCCATTTGCCACAAGATTGTGTCATACAGCAGCTGTTGACAGGCCGACTTCAATGTCATTTTTCCTCTGTTTAGTCTTCACTGCAGTCGCTGTGGAGATCTATGACGCAGGGAATGGTGAACGTTTTGACTGCTCTTTAAGGATACTTTAATAAAAGGGAGGGAGAGGACTCTGTGTGAACTTCGACTGGTCACCGGAGAACTCGAGAAGCTGCTCTTCTGCCTTGAAGCTGAAGGCAAAATGATAAGAGAGCCAGAACCAAACATGTTCGAATGAGAGAAAAATGTTTGAGATCAGAGAAGCATGAGCTGAAGTGTTGGCTCAGATTAAAAAAAAAAAAAAAAAAAAAGGGGTGGGGGGGG
>VUQG01002497.1:22810-37807 GCA_015106755.1 Etia nguti
AAAAATTAATACATTTAAAAAAAAAAAAAGGTTGTTTAAAAAAAAAAAAAAACACACAAAAAAACACAAAAAACACAAAGAATTGCATGAAAAATTGATTTTAGTTTTTGTTGTTTACTTGTTTGTTTGTTTGCAGCGCTTTATATGAAGTTCACAGATAAGCAAAGCCTATTTGTGGCATCAATCTTGAAAGCATCCTCACTTTTACTTTTTGTGTATATTGTGAAAAAGGGGTTGTGAGCTCAGAGGCTTAGCTGTAAAGGGTCAGAGACTAAAATAAAAAATAAAAAAAATTTAGAAACGCTTGGGAACCTTTTTGACAGAGCTGTTTTTCTTCCACTTGAAGCATTGGCACTGTGTGAAAAATGTCTCAATTTGAAGAAAAAAAAAAAGAGGATGCATTCATAGCAATTTTGTGTGTGAAAATGTTGTACTTGGTGTGAGGGGAAAAAAGCATCAGAAAAAGTTGTTCTGCAAGGGCTGGAGCTAAGATGATCAATCAGCTAATCAGAGATCAGTGGCTTTTGACAGCTAATCAACAAAACCAAACTCAGCGTGCTCCCATCTGTTTTTGTTGTAGCCACACTTGTTAATGTTTCAACAGCAACTCACACACACGGCATGACACGGCGCCCTGAGCAAAGGTGAAGCCTGCCATTGACATATGCACACACTGGATTTGAGGTTGGGAGATTGCACAGGCACACACACACACACACACACATTTGATACAAGCCATCTCAAAACTATATAGACAAATCGCAGAATCACACGCACAAACTACACCTCTGTGCGCTGACACAACATAACGATACAATTGCATAAAAGTTAGAAGGACCGCTCTTAGTCGCGTCATTTGGCGTCTCCTTAAAAACCTCTCTGCTCCCTTTTTCCCCCCACTCTCCTTCCCTATTTATCTCCCACTTTATCCTTCCAGTTGTTATTTCCTCCTGCAGTAGGGTTTTTTTTTTCTCCTCTGGAGGCGTAGATTCCTTAACTGGGGGGATTTCATCTGTTACGCTTTATCGAGGGCGTGAGATGACGAGGAAATATGAATGGAGGAATGTATAGTAAATCCCACGCCACTGGTCGTGTTTCTCTCGCTACTCCAAATGTGTATTTTTTTTGTGTTGTGTGGTGCGGGTGTTACAACAGAGGGCACAATGCTGCAGAAACAGAGAGAAGATTGAAAAGGGGATGATGTAAACTAATCTCTGTCAGCAGGCTACCTCTCCCTGGAGGCAAGAAGTTCATTTCGTACACACACACACACACACACACACACACACACACACACACACACACAAACTGAGCGCGCACAAACACGGCATACGCACAATGGGAGAAACACGAAAAGCTTTTCATTACATCAAACAGAAGATATAGCTAAATGGGAAAAGAGAAAGAAAAAGAAAACAAAGGGATAAGACGGAGTCGGTGTGTGCTGGGGTGGGGAGGCGGGGGAGGAACAAGCATAAGAGGGATGTGCGTTTAGAAGTACAACTTGATTAAATGTTGAGAAGTGAAGTATGTAACAGGTTTTTTTCTTTTATATTTTCCATTTTAGGGGAAGAGATAAATGTATGTAGGACAGTCCCATTTTCTCCCTTTCTATCATAAACAGAAATATTAATTTTATGACAAAAAAAAAGGAACGAAAGACTCAGAAAACATAATCTTATGCGGTGTTTCTTTCGGTGGCCCTGTCTTTATAAACCTGCTCTAACAAGTTGAGAACGCAACACTGAAGTCTCATTAGCTTAGAGTATAATTATAGTGTATCTGGGCCTGGTTTGTAGCCCATTGATGTGGCTTTTGTGGGTTTAACTGCCTTGATAACTTTACACTCCACCTCTGTTTCATGAGATGTTGGGAAAGCACGAGCTCCCTGCAGGGTTTTTTTTCCCAAGAAGATGAAATGTGTAAATCATTAAAGTGTTTGTTTTCCCCTCTAACTGAAAGTAAACACGGACATTAGACAACTGATCTCAGCTTGTCAGTTTATTGTGCGTTCATGCTGAAAAGCTTGTAGCAAACGAGATGACCATTACATAAAAGGACTTTCTATTTGCTTTGCTTTTACTTGAACTATGAGAGCTGGCCATTAGTGATTGGTTGGTCTGAGTCTTTTCTTCCAGTTGCTTTTGTGGAGGTGAAACACCTTCTCAGCGATGTTTATCAAAATGGTTTCAAGTTTTGTAGCTAGGATTACTGTCATCCATGGACACGAGTTTTTTTTTCCTTCTGGCATCAACAGGTCCCACTCTTTGAAGAAAAAGATTTCTTCCTCAGTCAGCAGCAGAGTGCTGAGCACAAGCACACCAGCAGTTTTTCTGTGTCTTGTTGTCTTTGTGCTGCTGCTTCCATTCTCCGCGTCTGTGTCTTCAGTTTTATTTAGCTCCTCGTCTGTGTTCTCAAGTTCAAATATAGCCGACATCTGAAACCGTCTCCAGAATGGAAAACTGCCGTCGCATTTTGACTGTCGATTTTACCCCCAAAAGTCGATTTTATACAGACATGGGAACAAGACGGGTTTACGAAAAACTAAGCACATGCCACTATTGTGTAGCTTGTAGAACCACCTTTAGCAGCAATAACTTAACAATGCTCTGTATGACTTTATCAGTCTCTTAAATCTCTGTGGAGGAATTTTGGCCCACTCTTCTTTATAGCTTTATTTCAGTTCATTGAAGTTTGAATCTACAGTCACTTTGGTAAACAGACTGCAATGTGCCCAGGTCCTGCAAAACAAACCCAGATTATCATCCATCCAGTGCTTGGCCATTGGTATGGGCTGTTTGTGTTCATATGCAGTGTTTAGTTTTCCACAAATTTGGAGCTGTGCATTATGGCCAAACGTCTCCACTTTGGTCTTGTGTATCCAAAGGACTTTTTTTTTTTCTGTTTTGTGAAAATTTTTGTTTTCATATGACTGTACATGTAAAACAAGTGAAATAAAAGGCCCATAATTCCAATTTTGAGGGGAAAAAAAAAACTTCCATTCATTTTGTTTTTGTTTTTTGGGGTTTTGTTTTTGTTTTTGAGGTTGTTGTTTTTTAAGACTTACAAAGAAATGTTTAAAATGATTTGTGTAAAAACTAAAAAACTGGAGGGAATTTATGCTAGCGGCTCTTATATATGCTGTCCACAGCCCATTAATGGGCATAATTCTCACAAAAGCTGAACCTGTAAGCAAAATGTTCCTTATTAACACATCCAGCTGTTCCAGAGTTAACATCATCAGAGTTGTGTGTTTGGTCTGTCAGCATATATCTTTTTCACCAATGAAAATAATAATAATGCAACCCTAATAAAACATGTTTTCTCTGAGTCAGGGTTGTTTGTGACCAGTGGAGGAGTTCTGCCCCCAGCTTTGGACCGATAATTAAAGTAACTCTAACCATTGCAGCTTTTGCAAAATTCATCTTATTTAGTTTATAATATATAGATGAATGTAATTTGCAGTTCCCTCCCTGCAGTCCACATATAAACATGGGGTTAAGTCAGATGTCCTTTTCTTGCCTCCAGCGTCAGTGGTTTTAAATCCGTGGCACTGTTTGATTAATCATCCAAACGTGCCCTCCATCACTTCCCCTTGACACTTTCTAATACATGCTGTAGCACCATACATCACAGCCAGATGCATGGCAGAGAAATGGTCCAAAGGCAGAGGAAAAAAAAGTTAAGACAGAATACAGTTGCCCTTAAACAGGCAGTGTGATCAATGGTAATAAATTCCAGATGACATGGTCACTATGTTATGAAATAATGTAAAGGATACCCAATTACAAAACCTAGCCTTTAAAATTTGTTACTTACATAAGTTTGTGGGGTTTTTCTGTCATGGTGGGCCAACACAATGACAACAATAACAACGACTGCTGATCTATGCAGTCGTGACAAATTAAAAGCAAAGTCTGAATAAATGAGTATACGTGGCAGTGGGTTTTTTTTTTCCAGTGTTGTTTGCTTTGTGCTCACTTGTCATCTTAGAAGTAAAGTGTCAGTTAAAATCAATGCAAAGTTAATCTTTGCGGTAAAGTGTTATGAAGCATTTCATTAGTGCAGCCCAAGCTACAGGGCACAAAGAGACACTGAATGGTTTGCAGAGATTGAAAGTGTGCATCTGGTGCCTTTGAAGAGATTTTAAGCTAGCTAAACATCGACTGTCATGTTAGACAGTGCTCTCCTCTAACTCCAGGAAACTCTCTGAAACTCTCTGTGGTTTTTCCTCAGCATGTGTGGGGGGTTTTTTTATTCTTTAGATTGATTCCATGAATTGTGACACAGTACTCGTACTTTAGTGTAACTTAGCTCTGTATGCAGATTGTAAAAAAAATCAAGTAAGATAATAATGTTTATTGGATAAGCATATAAAGCCAAAGATAACTTCAACACGGATTTTGATGACAGCATAATCAGATGAAATTGGTTTTATAACACTATAAAAACTATAACTGCAAATTGTATTAACATTTTTTTGAAAAGCAGCACACCTGTTGCCTACATGTGCTATTTTATTTTGACAAGCTAAACAACCTTATTTGCATATCCGAGCAAGAAACTGCAATATGGATAGTGCAATTATCAGCCTTTTGAGCATGCTAACCATGAACCTGCAGTGTTAGATGCAGTACTGCGGCCAGCTGTCGCAAACATCTGGAGAGAAGCTTACTGAATTCACATTCTTACCTTTTGGCTCAACTGTGAAACTGAGTCTGTCATGTTTTTCCTTTGTTGTATAGCACTTGATGGGTGAAGTACTTTTGGATTTTAAACTTTAAGATGTGTGATCGACGGACGTTGGAGGAGAAGCACTGTTTACCCCCAGACCAGACGGCAGTCCATTACAGGGCTAAAACAGAGAGCGGGGAAACCATTCACGCTCCCGTACGGCCAATTCAGAGTCACCAATTAACCAAACTCACAAGAGCACCCAGAGACAGCTCACACAAAGACAGGCAGGACACATAAACTCCACACAGAAAAGCCCCAGCCAGCTAACCATTCACCACTTGCATATTTGTGTTTCTTTACGAGTGTTTGTCTGTTTTGTCTCAGATGAAGACAAAATAGTGTCAAAGAAAGCCATTAAAGGCAATCTTTTTTCCCTTTTTGAAAGGCTGTTGTTCTTGAGCTAAACATTCCTGGAAGATGAAAAGCTTTTATCAACCATATTCATGTGGACTGGCAAAGGTATGGACAAAACCCAGTTTTCTTAGTAAGCTAATTTTTAGACCCGATCCTTGCTTGTGCTTTCATTCCAATCTGATGCATCAAGTCAACTATCTTAACCTTGTGCTGGAAATTAAGGCCATGCTGTGTGTTTGGCCTTTATGTGAAGTGAAGGTTGGAGATTATTTTTGCATATTTTTGGATATTTTGAGTGCAGTCGGTGATACAAAGATGTTATGCAGAGCACAAGTCAAATCAAACACGTATGCTTGATCGGCAGCCTTCAAGCTTCCCAGCTCCTGCTTTTGTGCACACATACATCTTGGATTTGTGCCTTTGGTGATGCTGTGATGTGATCCAGAAGATCAGCAGGTATTTTTGGAGGAAGAAATTTTGACAAAGACCTGTTAAAGTTTCAGATTTAAGCAACTGCTGAAACTCTCTGGGTTTTTTTTGTTTGTTTTTTTTTCTTCCACCAAAAATCTGACTCAACTCCACGCATATGTGAATGCCCGATCAGACGGCTAAGCTGGAATCTATCAAGGCCCAGGTTCCTCGATCTATAAAGATAAGCTACTAACGTGTTAGGAGGGAGACTGAGTTGCTGACTGCAAAAGCAAGTATAAGAAGGATAAAAGGGATGAATGATGTATAGCGAGATAAAGTGTTTTCAGCTGAATTGATTCTCAAACAGTGCAGCTGAGACCACTTACACGCAAACACACACATGCATCCACACATGGGCTTGTGCGCTTCAGCTGCATGTTAAACCTAAATGCTTGTAAAAAACCCAAACCAATCAAATCTCCTCCCGGGTGAGAGGGCAGGTGTTCAGCTGGATGTGTGTATTTGTGCATGTGTGTGCATATGTAAAATAAAAAGCGCGAAGCTGCGTGGGAAATCCACTTCAGCCATCAGCCAGCAATCCCACACATGGTGATCTTCAGGAGTCAGGTCATCTGCTGAGCAGGCGGGTCTGATTACTTCCTGTGACCTGGCTAAGAGCTGAAAGTCCAGCACACATACACACGGACACTTGCACACACACAAAAATCTGTCCACTTCAGTCATTTTTCTCCCAAGACTCTGATTAATAGAAGAGCGGAGTATGCAAGTTCAATATGTGTCTCTGCCTGGACCCAAAATTTAAAGACCTCACATTTGTGCTTTTTGATAACACTTTCTGCTCTTTTTCACTGAGATGGATGGAGAATTTCCGTGCCTGATGGGGGCAGTGTGGATCTGCGTTCTTGTGGGAGACGAGAGGCAGAGGAGGAAAGAAGATGAAGATATTCTCACCTTGTACTTTTCACCCTTTTCTCACAATTTCCCGTCCTTGTGCTTCATTCAAATCCACACCTTAAGAATAGGACCTACATGTGTCAGTCTCATCTTCCCTTTGTTGCTGCTGAAAGGTATACAAAAGGTCCTTTTTTTGAACACTGAAAGAAGACGCTGTGCATCCTCTACAGAACCTGTATTTAGGGACTGCACAGAGAAAATACTGAATACCTTACAGTATGATAACATAATGTACAATTTCAGCACTTGCTGTGATGGCTTCCATGCACTCACACACATCATGTAAGGTTCGTCTGCATTGTTCACTTTGTTGGGTCTCTGACATGATTTTGATTTTTTTTTTTGCAGTGATGGCAGCATGTCTGTTTCAGTAGAGTAGCAGAGACACACACGGAGGGCAGAAGCATGAGATGTGGGAGGGTGACAAGATGCTGTGATGTGCATCTGTGACAGATGTGCATGTAGCAAGCATGTCAGGGGTGTACACGCCCCAGTGACCAGCTCAGCCAGGTGCATACATGTTCACCGTGTGGCGCAACCCCGGAGTCATGCCTTCATGCATGAGATGAATGATGGTAAAAGAAAAGTACAACGCGTGCTCTCTGACACACGCACACACACACACACACACACACACACACACACACACACGGGTGCTGTGTTTAGATGAAAGGACATTTCATGAAATACACTTGTGCGCATTCTTTTGAAAACTTAAAAGAGGAGATTGATACTGTTTTGTGGTCAAAACATTTAAGCTTAGCTTAGCTTAGCACAAAAAAGTACAAACAGCTAGCCTGGGTCTGTGTAGTATCAATTAAACAAGATATAATGGGTCAAATGTAGTGTAATTTATGACTGGCTGGTGGAAAGATCTTTTAACAAAGCACACATAGCTCCACATTTTCCCTTCTTTAAGCCAAGCCAGGCAGACCACCTGTTCACAGCAGCATGCAAAAATAACAGGGGTATCGGCCTTCTCATCTGCTCTCTATATGCAAAACATATTTCTCAAAATGTCAAATTCTTCCCTTAAGTACATAATAAACACACCTCAACTGTTCCCTTGAGCATGTCAGTCACAGTGGTTTTGCTGAAAGACTTTAATATTTCTCTTTGTACCAGATTTATATGTGAATAGATTTTTTGTTTTTCGATTTTTAAATTAGAGTGGTCACTTAATCCTTTGTAGCAATAACATTTTGTATAGCAAGCCCAGGTTTGTATTTTCTGATTGTACCACTCTTGGCAGTCACCACAGTGAGCGTGTCATTTTCTGTTAGCATTCAAATATACATATTGATCAGCTGTAAAACTTGATGCTGGAGTGTTTTAGAGCTACTATTTGTGTGGCACCGTATTGACTGAAGACAAACAAAAGTAAAGCAATATAATGATCCAGTCTAATGAAAGCATGCCCTGCACAGTAATTAACACTAAGCAAATTAATAGCTGTGAAACGGATGGACGTGGATCCACTATTAAAGGTCAGGAACTGAGGAACTTCTGTCTGAGAGCAGTTATATCTGTTTTGAATTCAAAATACTTTGTTGAAACCAAAACAGCTAAAATGACATGACCTTCAGAATTTTTTTCTTATTTCTCCTCATTAATAGTCCTATCTTGGTGAGGTTGTGGGACTCCGGGGGCAGCTGACACATACTGGCAGGCTAAGCAGAGTGACTTTGGCAGTTGTGGAAGCAATAACTCTCATGTACAAGTGGTTGAAGTGAAGCCATGGCACATGACTTTGAAGGGAAAAGCAGTGTTTTTCCCAGCATGTGGGCAGTTGGAGCAGTCTGGCTAACCTCAAGTGCAATATAGCCGGGTGCTGGAAGGTTAGGGATCTCCTGAATCAAACGTGGAAGCTTTCTGACAAGGTTTATGTCAAGATTTTGAGTATAACAACCCCAGGTTAGGGCTGGGTTTGGAGCTAGGTTTGGAGTCATTACTGATGATGAGTTAAACCTCAGAGAATTAAATCTTTGGATTTTGTGGGGCTGTTTTCAGTGGCAGGCCTTCACAACACTGTGAGGAGGCCAGGAACAGTGTTCGGTAATTTGGGAGACGCTCAGAGTTAAAGTGCTTGGAATGAGCCAGCTGAAATAGTTCAGCTGTTTTCCTAAGAAGCCTCCTGGATAACAGCACTACTGTAAATCCTTGATATTTGCTCCTGCAAAAAGTTCCCTAAAACCTTTCAGTTGATTCAACTTCCCACTGCAAGAGTATTAACAGGGACTAGAAAGAAAGCTCGTGTTTCTCCCACATCAGCATCTCTTCATCAGCTACCTGTGAAATTGCAAATCCTTTTAAAATCCTTCTCTTTGGATACAAATGTATTAATGATCAGGCCCCATCATTTCTAAAGACCTTCCAAAAGAAATCTTTACTCTCAGAGTGCAGGCTCTTTGTTGTTCCTGAGCTTGGTTCTACCGCAGGTATCTTCCTGTTAAAAGAGAGTTCTTTGTCCCCACTATCACCAAGTGCTTGATTGGTTGGATTCACTGGAGTTCTGGCTGTAATATCACGGGATCTTTACCTTGCAAAATAAAGTGCCTTGAGATGACTTCTGTTGTTAACTGGGGCTATATAAGGCCTCGGTCACATAGGCCTAGAGACCGGTCAGCAACCCCCTAGCAACCATTTTGTCACCATGAAAAGACTATTTCATGACTGGTTGGCGAGTAGTTGATGTAGGTTATTGTGAAATCAGTTGCTTCAAGAAAAACATCTATTTGAATTGAAGTGAAATGAATTGAGTTGGATTTTTTCTTAATTTAATATGATATAATGTATCTGATTAAATGATAAATTAGGCCAAATTAACCCTGAGATGTCGACGAGGGAAGGAACAAGTAGTGAAATAAGGAATTAGTTTCAAGGTTTGTCACTGCAAGAAGGAGGAAAAAAAATAGTATTTGGCAAAAAGATGAAATTGAACAAATATAAGGAAAGAATAGAGTATGGAGGAGGACAAGTAAAGGGCAGTGAAGTAGAGAGGAGGCAAGAGAAAGAGAGAAACTGCTGGATGGAAAAGGGGGAAATTAAAGTTCATGGTGTGGTTCCCTCAGGGTATGGCATCACTCTCTCTTAAGATCTCTGTAATGGTCCACACCATGTGGAAGAGCGTGGAGTGAGTGCCTTCAGGCATCCCTCTGCGCAACACTATGTACATGAATACACGCTCTTACATGTCTACGAATGCGGAAGCACGCCGATTCCAGTTAAGTGGTTGTTTATGATTCTGTGATATTGCCTTTTACATTACGAGAGCAGCCTGAGTCCTGTTTTCTGTTCCCCTTTTGTTTGCTTTGCCTTTTATGCGCAGTTCATGGGCGTACACTATGTCCACTCTGCTGGCTCCTCCACCACAGTGTGATGCTGGATAATTGTGTGTGATTACAGGTGCACTGGGAAGAGCTTCAGAGTGCGATCCCAAAAGTATGCACTGCAGCTCTCTGAGGCCAGCTGCGAGGCCCTGCGGTGAGGCCGGACACATGAGGAGCTGGTTGACACGAAACAAAGCCAGCTCCAGATTAACTGTCTGCTTTGTTGCTACAGGGACGATACACAGCAGGAGCTAAGAGCTCAAACATACACACGCACAAAGAAACTAAAACAAACAAAAAACATCACAGACCTGCACACTCATCCACTTGCACACAGCGTGAGCTTTTCGTTTTGGATTTCTCTCTGCCCGGTCCACACGGCGACCCTGAAATGGTTGGTTATATTTTTCCCTTTTCTTCCTTCAATAACCACCCTCACTCTGCTTTCTCACTTACTTTCCTTCATTCTTGTTCCATAAAAGAGTCCTGAAAGCCCAGAGTGTGATTTTCACACCCCTTTCTATCTGCTCCACTCACTAAAAAGTGATCCCTCTCCACAGCGATCCTCCCTTTCTCCCACTGGTTTTACACTTATCCTCATATCCCTCCCTGTCTCTTTGAGTCCTCAACAGGTGTGACCTAACTCCTTACAATTCCCTCTTCATTTCCTTACCCACTCCCTTTTCTTTTTTTCACATGAAAGGCTTCCTGCTATCCTGAGCTCACCCTCATTCCCACTTATTCTTCTCGGTGCGCCCTCACCCTCTTTTTTTTGCCCCAGGAGATCGCTTGGATAACAGGTGGAGCTACTAGTTTGAGAGAATCAGGTTTCCGTCTGCTTGAAATACAAGAATACAGCATCACCCTGGGCTACAGTGAAACTAAACTGTAAACCACACATAGAGAGGCTGTGGAAGCAGCCAGCGCAGCCATTATGAGTGAATTCAATTAGAAAAAAGTGAACTTCTAGTCATTCGGTTTATTAGCTTTTAATGTTGTGTCTTCCTCTGTAATTATTTTTCTCACAAATGTGGAGAAAACAAGAGAAGGCAGAAGAAAAAGAGCCAGTGAATAGGATACTGGAGGATTCCTGTGCACAAATGAAAGCAAGCACACAAGCAAGAGTGAACATACTAGGCATGCACTAACTCACTTCACAATCGCTGAGCTTCTTTAGCCGAAAAATGGCCTTGGCATTACATTACAGTAGAAGACCCAACACAAAGGGGCCACTAGCCTTTCATGTCTCTGTGCTCAACAGAGGCTCTATGTAATATTGATGTAAATACTGACTGGGTGTGGCGAACGAGCTGTGATAAAGCTGTATTCATATCCAGAAACCTGCAGCAATTACATTTTGGTGAAATAGCAGTTTAGGAAAAATAACACAGACGCACAAACACACACACACAAAACCTTTGTCATGATGGGAACAAGTGCTCTAAAAGCAACAAGAATAACCAATTGATGCTGTTAGTCAGTGTCCCGCAGCTAAGCTTTAAAGTCTCTGTCTGCAGCCACTTTGCCATTGTGTGCATCCTCCCAGCACTCCACTGCTATGACAGGTCAGTTAATATTGACATTATCTCTCTCTACCATGGCAGCTTGAGCTGCAGGGAACCGCTCATTAGCTCAGCATGCACTTGCATGTGCCTTTCTATGTGGGTACGGGCGTGCGCACACACCATTGCGTTGATTGCTGGGACTGAAGTCATTAGCCTCGTCAAACAGGTGTTAAAGAGACAGGGGACCCTCCCAATGTTTGCCTTTGAGAGAACAACAGAGATTGGTGTCATCTTTCAGTCCCTATCACAGACCTCAGCGGAGGACACCTCGCCACCGCATTGTGAGAGAGTGGGTGTGCTCAGTGTGGCTGTGTGTGTGTGTATTTGGGCGGATGTTAGGAAGAGAGTGACTAGGTGAAGTAAAGCATACGAGAGATTTGCAGAGCAGCCGTAGCTTAATGTCTTGAGATAGATGTCCATGCACATTGCAGGTTAGGTGACCTTACACGATGAATATTGTGTGCATAAACGTGTGGGAGTGTGTGCGTGCGTGTTTGTAATTATATGTGTTTCTCCCTGGGTGAGAAGCTGTAACAGGATGCTTTGGTGATAGGGAGCAATAGATAGATTGAGGGTAGAAAATGCAGTGGTAATTGTACTGGATACACAGGTAATTGGAAGCTAAATTGGCTCCAGAATTAAAACCTGTGAGCACTCAAGTCTGTGCACCAGATAAGTGTGTGCATGTGTGGTGTGTGTGTCTCTGTGTGGTCACATTGATGTGCATAAAAATATTATTTATAGCTGCCATGGGTTATAGATAGATAGATAGATAGATAGATAGATAGATAGATAGATAGATAGATAGATAGATAGATAGATAGATAGATAGATAGATAGATAGATAGATAGGGGCAGGGATAGCTCAGTAGGTAAAAGCGGTTGCCCCATGATCGGAAGGTAGGGGGTTCGAATCCACTGAACGGCTACCCTGAGGTACCCCTGAGCTAGGTACCGCCCCCACACGCAGCTCCCCGGGCGCTGCACTGGTGGCTGCCCACTGCTTCACTGAGTGAATGGGTTAAACGCAGAGAGGAATTTCCCCACGGGGATCAATAAAGTATACATTATTATTACATTATTATTATTAGATAGATAGATAGATAGATAGATAGATAGATAGATAGATAGATAGATAGATAGATAGATAGATAGACCTAGCACTTACTTCTTGAGCAGAGATTCATTGCAGGTACAATGCTCAGTGTGCTGGATCGCCTGCAAATAACAGCATCCCATTAAGTCTTGTTTTTATGGTTTGTAGCTTGTGGGCGAGTTGTTCCTTTTTACAAGTAGCTATTAGTAATTAATGGGTGTATCTTAACTGAACAACTGAAAGGAAATTTGAAAGTTTTCTTCAAAATCCTTCTTTTTCTTTTCTTTTCTTTCTTTCTTTCTTTTTTTTTTTTTTACAAGATTTTTAGCAAATGAAATTCTGCCTGATACACCAGTGGGTAAAAAATATAAACAACTTATTACCTCAAAGATTTTCTTTTACAATTTCTTTTTTTCTATCCTTCTTTCAGTTTACGATTCGGGTCACTTCTAGAGAATATTTTCCCTGCAGCCAAACATGTTAAAATGCTTCTTACGTTCATTCAAACAGCATTACTGCAATATCCATGACCCACCTAGGCTGAAACAGGACAGATAGTTGAGGACTGTAAATAAGATGGCTTCATTAAAAGCACAGGAATAGCGCTGGATATCTGAAAGAAGTCAGAACTTGTCTTAAATGAAAGTGGAGGTCAGAGGTGAGCGGGGAGCCGGGGGATCACCATATTTAAAGCATATTAATATACTTCATTCAAAAAATAAAAAACAAAAAAACTTTCTCAAACTCAAGGGCAACAGACAATGTGGCGAAGAAGGCTTCTTGAAAAAACTCATGCCTAAAAACAAATGAAAGTAACCCCATCAGAGAGAGACAAAAGCCATAGCTGTGTCTGAGCAGGCTTGAAGGTTGTGAAAATGGTGATGGTATCATAGCAACTGGCAGACATCCAAAATGTGAGAGCAGTATGTCACTATCTATAAACATGTTGCCGCCTGCCTGGTGTGGAGATCGTTGGAGATCTGAGGGGGCGGGCGAGGAAGGTGAGATCCAAAGATGCAACGACCAATTGGTGTGCCGAGCTCATGCAACAGGTCATCCAGGTGTGCAGCAGGGGAATTTTTTAGCACCTTGTAAACTTAGAAGAAAGAATTGAAGATTTCACAGGGGAGCTGTTCTAATTTTTTCCTCGTGTACAGCCAAGTAGTTAAAGGCCTTACTGTTGCTACTATGCCAGGTGTAAAGTCAGTACAAGCTGCCAGAAAAGCTTTAGTTCTCCTTTATACAGAGAGGAATTTGTGCAGATCACTGTCGTTTCACACACCTTTGGGCGTTCAGCAGGGTAGTGATTTGGGCTGGCACCGATCAAACTTCTAAAGTGGCCTACAAATCGGAAGAAACTAGCAGTGATGTGGCAAACAGAGACCAAGATTTGGTACAGAAATTATGTGACTCAACTGCACTGATGAATGAGTGAATGACTGACATTTAATGGGACGAAAAGCAAATCCCTCTATATTACCCTTTATACTTAAAGTGTAATATAAAATGTAACTAGATTTTTACACTTAAAGTAGTAATAATTAGTTTCTTTGTTTATCATGACAAAGTGTCAAATGACAATTTCAAAACGAGGTGATAGGGTTTGCTTTTGATGGTGAACCCACAGTTAATATGTAGCTCTCCATTACCACAGCTATACTGTTTTGGCTCACTCTCACTGCTCTCCTGATGCTATTTCTGTGGGCAGAAGGGAAAAAAAAGGTTTAAGTGAAATAGCAACTATAAACTCGTGTTACATAAACTGGCTTTTTAAGAATACATTTTGGCGGTTGAAACCACTCCTGCAGATAAATTAGTATGAATTTTGGCATTTTAATGTGAAATGCAGAACAAAATCTGAGTCTCAGCACTGCAGATTAAGCTACTGATGGAGACTAAATTTAGCATTATAACCACTTTACTGGAAACAAAGTTAGATGACAATTGCCAAATGAATCTGGATGGAAAGATAAATGAGTGAGCCGATGTGTAGGTTCTTGGGGAGAGCTCATTGGGGACAACTTGACAATGCAGGAACACTATTTGGACACACTGGGGATGGAAAGTCTGTCTCTGAGGATTTATTGAGGCAATAAAAGATAAGGTCACTGTGTTGTAGGCTTTAATATTAATGTGCCATTTAATGACCCTCACCATGGAAGAAACTAGGTTATCATTAGTGGTAAGATATAGCTCCAGGCAGTTATTTTGTGATGTGAATGTAGCTGCACCGCCAGCAGTGCTTCTGAGAGCTCCTCTTTAGTCAAATAATATATAGTGAAATTTCTTTGAAGGTAGCAAGGTGAAAAAAATCCCCTGGGTGGCTCCTTCTCATTTGCAGTCCTCCCCAGCCATTTATATAAATTCCCTAATAAGTAATAAATAACAAAACTAATAATATAAAATCCCTAAATACTAAATGGTTAGAGTGAAAACCTGCATGTGTGTGTCTGTCTGTGAGTGTGGCAGGGGATGTTTGGGGGGGGGGGGGGCCCCGCCCCCCCCCCCCCGGGGGGCGGGGGGGGGGGGC
>VUQG01002497.1:37827-59500 GCA_015106755.1 Etia nguti
GGGTTGGGGGGGGGGGGGGGGGGGGGGGGGGGGGGGGGGGGGCACCGTCCACCGCACTCTCGGTGCAGGATGTGCTTCCCGCCCCTCGGTTCGGACTGTCCAATAGGAACAGCGGGAACCATGAGCTCCCCCAATCAGCAGCGACGGATGATAGTGAATGGAAGTTTAGTTTTTGAGTTTGGGATAGATTACCGGAGAGATTAAGGGAGAGCCTAACGGTGTAAAAAAGTAATTTCAAACTAATGTAAATAGAGGTTTGCGTTCATAAAAGAGTAGGTATGCAGGAGCTTCTCGGATAAGTCTAACAAACAGCCCTCACTCTCTCTCCCCCAAGTCTGCGCGGAGGAGAGGAGGGTGGCAGGTGTTCAGTGGAGGGAGACGCATCGCCCCAGTCGGCTCCCAAAGCCTCAACAGGGTTCCGACACGGAAGAAACCAGCGGGGTGAAAACAAAACGGCGCAAACTGAAGATAGAAACTCTCGTGAGTACGTATGGACAGCGATAAAAAAATAAAAACGTATATTTGAAGTAGCGCTTGTTTTTGTTTTTTTTCCCGGGCTCGTGCGAGCTCGCGGGGGGACCGTTGAAGACTCTGGATAAAACAGCGAGAGGCTCCAGTGTCGCAGTAACAGCAGCGAGAGTAACGTTACCGTCTGGCTCTGTGAGCGGCTGCTCTTTCACTTCAAACCTGCCACTTTGGTGCCTCGCAGCAGCGCCTCCACCGCAGTGCACCCGCACCAAGGTGGAGAAAAGTCTCGGTTGTTGCCGAGAAACTTGAAATGCCATTATTTTTTTGTGAACCTGTTGTGTCATTTTTCCGAGTAATCCGAGCTGAGGCGCATTACGGCACAAGTTAGGCTGACTGTGTGGCGTGTGCGCGCGGGCAAAGAGTGTCCTTGTGTGCGAGGGAGAAGAGCGGACACAATTTCGACCCACGGACACTAGAGTTTAACCTGTCAAATTGGATATTTTTTATCTTAAGTTTTGCTCAGATAACAGAGCACTCTTAGAAAGAGACTCGGGCGCCCTTTCCACACTTTGTTTGCAGACTAAATCCAAGGGAATTCATCGAATCAATTACTGGATTGATTTTTTAGAGCATGCAGCCATACGGGCAGACTACGGATGGATAACTTAGGTGTTTTATCGCTTCTCTGTTAATGCGACCGCCGTGTAAACGGCTAAATGACCCGCGGGACAAATCCCCGGTGAAGACATCAAAATAAGCGCGGATTTGAAGTCGATAGCAGAGAATAAGCCGATAAGTCTAAACACACACACTCTAATGTATTAACTCGATGGTCGGATGAATCCAGATGGAAATGAGGTAGACTATCGCAGGTCGTGGAAAGGCACGGACTCCGCAGCCGCCGCAGTTAAGAGATCACGGCTCTGGTACACCGTGAAGCCCCAGACAAGTGAGGGAAAGTCAGTCAGCCTGTTAGCCGATCCTCCTTACCCCCATAGCCTGCCTAGTTGCGGAGTGAGAGTTGGGAGTTTGTCAGCAGTGACAGCTTTTCCCCGGGAAGGGCAGAGCTGAAGCCTGCCCCCGCCACCAGCACCTCCGCCACCCATTCGCACTTCTTCTCATTCGTGCGCAGGGCAGAGAGAGACAGAGAGTTGCAGAAGCAAAGCGCGAGAAGCGGAGCCTTTTCCCGCAGGATGAAGCCGGGAATTAGCCGTCCGGGATCTCCGGAGCGTGTGGAGGGACCCGCTGCAGGGAGCCGGGAGAAGAAGGTGATGGGAACCGTGACGACCCGGAGAGTGAGCCGGTGTCTGCCTCTCTTTCTCCTGCTCCTTCTCGGCAGCAACTGCCACATGTTGCACGGCCAAGGTATGAGCTGAACTCCCAAATGACAGATGATGCACAGCAAATAGAAATGTTTCTCATTAGATTTATAATGTGGGTTCTTTATTTTTTTTTCATAGTTGATGTTAGCTGAAAATCTATTGTCTTAATAAACACCTCCACACAGACCCCTTTGTCACTGCAATCATGCTGAACAGGAGCAAGCAGAGATGAGGACCCCTAAACTGCAAAAACAGTGATTTAACACATCAAGTTTATCACTTGGTGGAGTTCTAATCCACGTCTGCAGAAAGGGAAAAGAGAGGGGTGGTTTTATGGGGGCAAACATTTTTTTGGGGGTAATTATATTCTTGTGTTCAGAGACAGAAAAGGCTAGGTATTTTGTGCAGTGCATGTATTAATTATTATTATTGTTATTATTATTATTGTTTCTATTCATACTATAAATCCAGGATTAAGTTATTGAGGATGTGTGTGTGTGGGAAGAGGGGGGGGGGTCTTAGTGTTACAGTTTCCAGGCACTGATAATCCCCGTCTTATTCAGTGACCTGCTTAACTACAGCTCTTGATTTGGCACAGAAACACACAAATGCACAAACATGTAGATACGTACACACAAACATGCAGCCTCACACAGTGTTTTCATTTAAGCTGTATCCCATTCCGGCGTTGACCCTGTTGCTTGGGCAGGTGTCCGGATTAGTATGTGAGACTTGTAGCTGCGTGCCGAGTGGAGTAATTGTTGAATATGGCAACAGGAAAGGAGACAGATATGATGAGATATTGATCCCTTACCAAAGGTGGAAATGGTGGGTTGCCTTGTTCTAAGTATTTATATGTTGTTGTTGGTGTTTTCTTTTGTTGCCACAGTGGAAAGAAACTGCAGTGTTTGTGCTGTGAATGGGATTTTTTTTTTATGTACCTCATCGGAGGATGTGAGAGTGGGGAAACAAAAGCATGGAAAAGGTCAGGCTGGTGTTGACATGCAGTTTTTCTCTGGGTCACAGATGGCGTGGTGGGCAGAACGTAAGGCTGAGACTTTGGGGTAATGAGGAGGAGGAGGAGAGGTGGGGGTCTTAGGAATGTCTGTGCGTGTGTGTATGTGAAAGAGAAGTGTGGGGGTGTGCTATTTGTGAACGTATGGAGGATATGTGTGCGGTTTAAGTGAAAGAAAAGTGTCCGCATGAGTGTGAAGAAGGGGAGCAGGGAGGGTGAGAAATTGAAGAGTGTGGCTGAGAGGGGAAGGAGGTGGTGTAAGAAGGAGTAGAGGAGGGAGAGAAGGGAGTGGTGAGGAAAGGGGGTGAGAAGAAAAATGTACGGTGCTGGGTTGGAGGAAGAATGCGGCGCACCGTGCTTGTCACTCACAAAGCCTTGCCTGCAGTTCAATCAATGATGACGGTATGACAACACCTCTGTGCATGTCAAAAGTTGCTCTCCTCTCCCTTCTTTCCCCAGTTGTCACACTCTCCCATCTTCCTCCCTCCCTCGCTCCCTCCCTCCTACCAGTGGCTGCAGAGTCAGCTCCTTCTGTCCTCCTATTAATGTCAAGGTCTCAACACCAGCACCCAAGTTACCACACCCCCCAATTTTCCCACCATCAAGCCCAGCAGTCCCTTTCAGCTGTCTGGGCTTAAGGGGTGGAAGGGGGTGAATTGGAAATTAGTGAAACAGATTGGTGATGAGGTTGGTTGTGGTCAAGGGGTACGGGGGGTGGTGTGGTGCGGGTTTATTGATTTGATAAGCTGTGCCAGGCGGCCAATCGAAGACTGTAGATTTTCCAGGTTCCGACCCCTTTATCCCCAGCATTTATCAGGACGTTTTATTTTAGTAGGAAAAGGATGAAATTCATGAGCCAAGGTTGATCCTCCTGATCCCCCTCCCTTCCCCCCTCCTTACAACCCACTCCCCCACCCCGGCCCCTCTCCCCTTTTCACTCTCTCTCTTCTCTCCGTCAATCGATGCCCACACCCGTCCTCATAAATGCGAGGGGGTTTATATGAGCCAACTCTCGTCTCTGGGAGCACATTTAAATAAGCTCATCGATCTTTCATTTTAGAGTTTAAGTGACGGCAGCATTTTACTGTCCCCCCATCCACCCATCCCCACCTCCGTCTCTCATCTGCTCACCTCTCCACCCTCCCTTCTTTATTCATAACTCATCCCCCCCTCACCCTCCAACCTCTGCCTCCCTGTCACGGAGTGGGTTCTGCTCCACAGCTGTTTGACTGATTCGCATTTCCAGCATGGATCCAGACAGAGCCTCATTGTAGACTTTACGTATATTCTGGTGAAGTCAAGGATAGGTCACATGCGCAGTGTTTCCAAATGTTAATCATATTCTACATCAATAACTGAGGGAGTCCAGAAGGCTTTACTATCTTTAATATAGCTGTTCAGAGATGAAAAACTTGCAACGATTTCTTGGTTTTTCTAAAAGCAGCCTTTTTTTTTTTAGCTTCTCTACCAAATCCAAACCACCCAGGACCAAATAATACTGCCGAATAAAGTTTGAAAATGTGCAGGAGTTCACAGAACAGCGGTGTTTAGGTGTATAAGACACGTTAATGTAGATAATGACAGTGGTCCTAAAGAAGCCTAAATTTAATGTGGAACTGTTATGCTTGCAGCTCCATACTAGTGGGTGTAGCGTTTTATGAATCACAGTTCAAAATAATCCTTATTTATCTTGGTGATACGCCTCAGTCACTCATCATCTGTCTGAAACAAGCTGTTTTAGTTCCCTCCCCTTTACGACCACCCTCCCTCATTGGCTGCCCCCTGTAAATAAAAGGTTTGAAAAGCAGCTGCTGTGCTTGCAACCAGAGCTGTGTGCCTGAGATAACTATTTTAAGTATATCCCAGAGTAGAAAAAAATGTATATATCATATATCAAAAAACTGATATATAATTAAACTGGACCTATAAAAGCATTATTGGTTCAATATAGTGTGAAAAATGCAGCTTTTCCAGGCTTAAATCTGACTCCAGCATGCCAGCTGTTAAACCACTGCTCTTTTCTCAAGTATAAAAAAAGTAAAGTGGAACGCAAAAGTTTTCCTTCTAACCATGAACTTTGAAGCTGCTTCCTTCGTCCTACGTCGGGAAAAGACTTTCACCACAAAGCTGACCCACTTAGTGGATCTATCAGTGTGTGATTAGGTTTGATATGACACATGCCATTGGCTCTGCTAAGCCGGTACTTGGTGCTGATTGGTCCACTGGGCATGCTTAAGTGAATCGAGGTCAGAGATAGGACATTATATGGTGGGCTGTGGGCTGGGAAGGTTCAGAGCATGATTTCAAAACCCAAATCAAATAGACTAGCATGTAGTTTGATGCACAAACTTCCATCCTCAAGTACACACTAAAGTCCTTCCCTCTCATCAGTGTCAAACAGCGAAAGCGGACGTGGAAATTTGCTTAACCTTGGTGTAATGAGGAGAGGGTAGATTAGAAGGCTCATCTAAATGATGATCATTGTCAGTGCTTCACTCGCTATTCATGTTTTTTAATTTATTTTATTATTTTTTTTACTGTACTGACAGCCTCACCAATATTATGCCGTTATTTTCCATTTTTCATCATCTTCCACTGATGGTCTCACATTTCTGTGGCAACCTTTGCTTGCAGCTAAGAAAAAAAAAAGCAATATTTTAAGAACAGTAGAAGCAATTTGTATTAGAGGCTGTTTGTTACCAGAGGTGTTATTGCACCTTTCATTACTTTAGCTTGCAACCTGGGGATTTTGATACAATTTAAAATGTACATGTAACGCTTGTTATGCACATGTTCTTTCTCTGCTCACAGACAAGTATTTAATGCCACATTTGAATTCTGGAGGCCCCTGTGGGGACTTAGGAGCCTGGTGGATGGTGAATTTGTGTGTGTGTGTGTGTGCATGGAGGACAGTGTGAATGCATGTGTGTGTGTGTGGGGTTGTCTGATAGATGTCAGGTTAGTCAGGTCTTAGAGGAAGTGAGGTCCCTGGTCGACTCCCTTATTTCCTGTCTGTCAGGAGGAACAAATCACCACGTTTTCACTGCCACCTGACACTTTGCTCGCTGTGTGTGTATGCGTGTGTGTGTCTGTGTGTTGGAGTGGGAGAGAATTTGTGTGTGTATCTACCTGTTTTTGTGTGCTTGCTTGGTATGTGAAAGAGATTCTGGTCTTGACAGGACTACAGAGTACATACAGTATGTGTTGCTGGCAGGTGCGCATTGTTTTTGTGTGTGTGTGTGTATGTGTTAGACTGATGCTAACCCTCTATCACTCCTAAGTGTTTCTTTCTCAAAGCAGAAGAGGTGGCAGTTAAAAAGAAGCAACAAAAGTTGCCTAATGGAAGATAATCACCTGTGCGTTAGTCTCTGTGTGTGTGTACAAAAGTAAAGTACATCTTTTCTAGCTTTTTTGTTCACAAGCGCACACACATAAACCCACATGAAAGCTAATCTGACTTTTTTTGGTGAGTCATTGAGGTTGTTGTAAAGAGGTCAGTCATGCCATGCTTCCTACTCTACTACAGTTCTACTATGAAGGTGGTGAGTTAAAGCTATAAAACAGTCAACATATAGGATAAGGCGCAGATATAATTGCCAGAGGCGTTGTGCGTTTGTCTCTTTCTGCTCAGTTTGTGCTTCTGCCCAGTCAGAATGGTATTTTGTCTTTGTGAAAAGGTGCATTTTGCTGGAGTTTTCCCTCAAAAACATCCTTCAGAGCTTTGAAATGTGAACCAAGCGGGGTAGAATGTGGTTTTCCCTCTCTCTGTCTCTCTCTCTGGCGTCCTGTCTGTTTTGCTTCTTTTTGCTTTTTGTTTTTTGGTGTTTGTTCTTTCAGTATCGTTTGTCTTCTTTTTGGTGTTGGATTCTCTCTTCCTTCTGTCTCTCTCTCTCCACGAGGGACAAAAGAATCTATTGCTGCAGGCCACACAGGTGGAATGGAAGCTGTTTTGCTGTTTAGGCCTTGGTGTTTATTATGTAAGATAGGGGGAGGAGGCTGCTATTGATCCACTCTGTGTATGTGTTCGAGGAGTTAGGGGGGCATCGCACAAAAAGCTTATCTAGTACTTTTTTTTTTTTCTATTTCACAAGCGAGTCATCGAAATGAAGGATAATGACTGCTAAACATGCACGGTTGGTTGTAATCGTAACAAAGCAAAAGACACAGAGATTGATTGGCTAACAACAAGACAGAGAAGTTCTTGTCCATGCATACACTCTCAAGTGCTGTTTGTTATCTTAACTGCTGATTTATTAAGTGTCGACTCATATATGTAGTGTGTGTCCCTCTGTGAAGATTTCCTACTCACACACAGTGAATTGTGTAAGTTTAAGGGCTGTAGCGTCAGGGCTGACTGGCACGTTGGACGACTGTTTGGTCGATACACTCTCATTTGACCAAAGTCTCGTTGGTCAGACAATCAGCAGTGTTTCTTTAATCAGGGGAAAAGTGCTACATCAATAGCCTTCAAGGACTGTGCTCTTGCCCAACCTTATGAAAATTGCTAGATTTAAGTATTTTAATATTTATCTTTACTTATACTTCAAGGTCAACTCCGGACTGTTTGACACCATGTCAAACAAGACATTGGTGTGACCTCACTGTGTTAAATGATATGGATTAAACTCTGATGAACATTTTTTCTCAGTTAGTTGGTATTATATAACCAAAATATTGAAACTGTTAGTTAATGATCAGTAAGGAGAACGATTGTTAATTGCAGCTTTTTTGTTTAAAGATGCTCGGTGCAGGTAACTCATCACATCTGTCTATGATTCCTGTTGTTTTTCTTCAGTGAAAAAGAAATTGCCAGCAATATTGATAATTTGATAAATCTGTTCATAAATATGGATAAATTAAACATGGAACAGGTAAGTTGTACTATTAATCACAAATACTCTTTTTTTTTTTAACAGGCTATGTTGAAAACATGCATAGGAAATATTTCATATATAGTTATTTTGTCTTTCTCCAGCCTGGAAAAATATGTTAAAATCCAATATAATGCCTGGGTAGTCACAACTTTAATATGTGACATCCACCCAACAGAGAGCATAGTGAGGGACAGGCAGGTTTGCTGAACAGCTGCTGCATAGAGGAACCAAATCAGCTCACTGTCAGGAGGGAAATTCTTCTCCTGGTCTGAACCTGAAAATGATTTTTTATGTTGTATAGTGGAGCATCTGACATTTGGCTTTAATGTTAAACACTTGTTATTGGAATTAAATAGGACAGTGACCTCTAAATTCAGGTTTTGAGTAGTTTGCCTTAGGCTATAGCTGTGTCCAAAGGTAATTAATTAATAATTCATTATTTGAATTTGGTAAGGATCTAATTGAGATCAAGCCGCAAAGAGTCAAAGCAAGACTTTCTAGTGGTTGCTGTGCAAATAATTGCCAGTTACACACTAATATAATGAGACCTCTGGCTATTGGGAAACCAAAATGGCTATTAGCAGTTGTTGTCAAGGAGAGTTATTGTCAGTGGTGAGGAGTGACAGAGTGCTTGCATAGCAGATTGGTAAGACGTCACAAACTGTGGCATATGGTCTTGAGTCTGATTTTGCAATATTCTGCAATATCCTTTGACAAAATCATAATATATAAGGTGTGATTTATTTATTTATTTTTTGGTAAACAGTTACTAAAGTCAGTAAATTAACAAACAAGCAACAGAGTAATTGAGTAGTTAGGTACAGCCCTAATGCTGACAGATCTGTATTTCTACTCTACTTATTGCTGAACTTTTGTTTTAGTATTCTGAAACTGGTACTTTTACTATGTGAAGGATCTCGTTACAGTTCATCACTGTTAAGCTGCTAAAGAAACAGGTGTTTGCGGGAGTTGGTACCAGAAAAAGGAATCAACATAGAGTGAACAGCAGACTTTGCATTGACATTCACGAGGTGAACAAAAAAACAGCTCCGTCTATATAGTTCTACTTGATGGTCAGATGCAACTATGAGATAACGTTAGACCAACTAGTGGGCCTGCAGCACTTGTTTGCTCATGGTCAGACATGTATGGTTAATTTATCTTGTTATTCTTTGAGCCACAGTATATTGTGAGATGACAAAAATGTTTGTTTATAAAAATTTAACAACAGAATAATAAATATACATGTTTTTTTAGTCTTCTTCTTGTAGTCTATATATTTATTGTATAATGCAAAGTAACTAAATACAGGCAGTATTAGCTGGATTTTGCATGAAAAAAACAGCATTCACTGGCATTTACATCAATGACCTTTGACACTTAACTAACAATTATTAAAATGGGGTTGGCTATTTGTAAATATTGATATCCCTATAAATCATAAGCCTAAATAACTAGTAGTAATTCAGTAGTAATAACCTACTACTAAATTACTGCTAAATGCGAAATGCACATGTACTGCTAAATGTACATGTAACGTGCATATGAATATGCAAATTTTGCATTTTGTTCAAAACCCACATACGTTTGCGAACTGGAAAGTAAATATTTTAATCAATCACCGTATAGATGTTAAACATTTTGGTACCTTGGGTAGTCTAAAGGCTAGGTTTCATCAAGAGTGAACCAGTTGTTTAGGAGGAGTTTGAGAACAAACATACGGACATGCATTCACTACGATTAATATAGTATGATACTTAAATAATCTGAGGTTCATATTAACAGCCTGTTTTTGACATTGACATTAATAACACAATACTATAATGCTCTGTTGCTCAGTAGAGCCTTCAACACTTTCTGTTTTAAATGAATAAGCATTTTCTGACTGAGTTGTTTGTATTTTTTTGTGGAATGTAATCTCGGCTGATTGTTCCTTTTGAGATCTTTGGGTGTTTTCTTTCTACAAAATCTTATTAAGAAAGATGTGAAAAGCAGGGAAGCTAAAGGTACCTGAGGAAAAGAAAAACTAAAAAAAACAACAACAAACAAACACAAAACACCTTGTCAATTGTGAAAGAAGCTTTGGGAATATATATTTAAAAATGTCAAGAAGTAAACTGACACAGTGCATTCTTGTTTGTGTGAGCATCTCACAGCTTATTCTTTTTCGATAACCCATATGTGAGAAACGGTTATGTCCATTTTCAGTGCTTTTACAATAAGCTGCAGCCAGACGATGATGAAACAAGAACTAATAAATGAAAGCCGCTGTGACAGCTTCATCATATGTAGTCCATTTTATGGGTTTTAATGGTATTACGCACTTTGAACCCTGTGATAACAGTAATCACTGCAAAGTTATGTACAGCTGAGTGCCTCTAAAAAGCACCACAGACAGCCGCATAAGGATTAGCCTCTAATCAGGGCAATAATTAGATGAGTTTCACATGGAAAAATGTTTGTGAAACCTATTTTGTATATTAGCACTGAAAGTTGTTTGCTGCATATTTCATAGCTGTACCAAGTATGACCCTGTGACATTTTATTTACCACCATATTTCAAGTGTGACTGTAGCTATTTAGGAGATTGTTTTCTCCAGGTTGTTGTTTTTTTTCTTCTTTCTTGGTAGATCTGAAGAAGAATTCAGGAGGAGAAGTTTCATCATTTTATCATTTAATTAAAAATTGCAAAGCAGCGAAGAGATCCTTCTGTATTTCTTGTGCTATTCAGAAGAATATCATTTGAGCTTTGTTTATTTTAGTTACTGAGTACGATATGAAAACGACTTCTTTCATTTTTGCATAAACTGCTTCCCCCCACTGTTTGTCTTTTATTTGAAACTTGAAAATCAGGTTAGGAGCAAGTACCAGCAAAACTAAACTGTCATGATCATCGTGCAGTGGTTAAATCCATAGGTGGACCTGATATTGTGACCAAAATGACTCTTGTAATTTAAGAAACATATAGTCATAAATGAGAATGAGAATGAAAATAAAATCTCACTAACAGTCACTGAGGTTGTTAGATCATAGTTAAATCAGCACTTGTTAAGTCAGTTTCCTAGTATTTCACGTCAATATCGTCTACATCCATGTTTACTAGCTTTCAGTCTTATGCTTCCTTGTTCTTCTCACATATTGTTTAGAATATTATAGCACGTTTCCTCCACATTTTGAAATGTGGAAAAGTGTGACACCCCTTTTAGTACTGTGTTGCATCACCTACGTGCACGAGATAAACAAAACAGTGACCCATTTACAGGAAAAACAGTTCAGTAGAGGTACTGGAAGGCTACGTCTACTGAGGGAAACTTTACAAATCTGCTACCAGTTAATTAATAATATGAAAGAATGTGCATTTGTTCAATTTTATGTAAAGTGGTTTTCTTCTGACTGTAGGCTACGTGCTATACCGTACGTCCTTGTTTTAGTGCTACTTTACAGTAGATTACTGTAATTTGTTAGTAGTCAGTGTAAGTCTGTAATATTGCAGCTATAACGGCCAAAGTGTTGCATGCTGTGTAGGAGTTTTCCATATAGAAACTTAAATATACACATACTGTATTTATCCATACATTTATATACAAACAGCAAAAAATAGAAAATCTCCTGTTTGATATAGTTACATTTGACCTAAACATCACTGTATGATGAGACTATGGAGTAACTAAAACTTACTTCCTTAAAATGACACTGAATCATCACAGATTTCAGGTTTCCCAGTGAGTTACAAAAAGCAATCTAGGAACAGATTTCTCTTTACAGGAACAAGTGGTGGAGCTAAAATAGCAGGTGGCTAGAGACACAGCAGAGACACACACACACACACACACACACACACACACACACACAGCCTCCTTCCTAATACCTGGGAAATGCCTTTAAAATCCTAGACTTGTACTGCCAGTCATTTAGTGGCGGCACTAGATTAGTCGAAGGCTTAACAGCAGTCTCACTGTGAGGTGAAGACAGTGACTCTTTTTGCCTCATCCAGATGGTTTCAGTCAGTACTGGGATTCAGACGGGCAACTATCCAGTGTATCATACCCGAGGCTCTCTCTTTTTCTCTGCACTTTCTGTTTATCTCTCACTGCGTCTTTTCTTCCTCCCTGTCTCACTTTTCTACACTTTTTTCTTTAAGCGAAGCCACTTTAACTGTAGCATCCACAGGGTGTGGAGTGATATAGAATGATTGTTCAGTGCAAGAAGATCAAGTGCCCTCTTTCCTGTGCTTCCTGCACTAAACCCACCTGGATGAGACTCTTTATTTGTTTGTATGTGCCTTTTCGTTGTGATGGGGCCAGCACGAGCTATTTGAATAGGATCTTTGCATAGTCACGGAATATTACTGAGGTCAGGCTTGGCCGAGCACAAATGCGGGAGTGTACGTCGCTGTTTTTATGAGAGCAGCATGATTTACTAGTTCAGTGCAAGGGCTTTGCCCCCGCTGCAGGTGTGTGTTCTTAGCTTGACGTGTTTGATCTGCCACAGGTGCTTATGAGGGTGGCTTTGTGTGTGCGCGTGTGTGTTCCTGGACACTCGTTTGCTTATGGTGATTTATGCTATAGGCTCAGAGCAAAAGAGGCCTTTTTGATCTCATCCAGGAATAGGCAGGAAGTACTATACTCTGTGTGTGTGTGGGTGGGTGTGTGTGCATATGTGAGTGAGTGTGTCTGGCCAGAGGTTTTTAGCTCAGTCCTTTGATCCAAGTAGAGGTGGGCATACCTCTGTGAAGAGCCAACCAGCATTATGGAGACTTGGCTCGCACTACAGAAGTGTGTGTTTGTGTGTGTTGAGAATCAGTGTAGCAGAAGTGTGTGGCCAGAATCAAAAACTTGTGGCTTGTGTTTACTACATGCACATGTGCACACATCAACACCTTGCTGTGCTTGCTGTTGTCTCATCATTAATTGTGATGAAATAATAACAGTGTTCATGTGTCTTTAATTTCAAGACTGGTGGGCAGTTCTGGGGTAAACCCAACTTTTTCCTCTGCCTTTGGGACTGCTTATGATTTAAAATGACTTTATTGAATGATTAGATGATATTAAATATTTATGTTTTTGCATTTTGGCCAACTGATACATTTAGTTTTTAAACACATTAGTTCTCTGTGTAGCGAATCATCCTCTGTATCTGTCTTTCTGTCAGCTGGGGTAGATCACCATAAGAGGTTTTACAAACTAGATTGCTTCACATGGGCCCACTTTTCTGCAACTGGAGTGGATTTGTGCCATCACTTGTAGTACAGAAGTACTGTGTTCATGTTTTCGATGCTGACTAGTGCTGGATTGTGAAATGAATTGCTTCTGCTGTTTAGTAATGTCTTCCTGTATGTATTTTTCCTATGTTGGTTGATGAAATCAATGTTTTGATTGACTTGGGGTTTAGTAGATAGGAATCAGGGCAAATTGTTCCTTGAAAAAGTGAGAAGAAATGTAGTTTTGATTGATGGATTAGGAAATGAATGGACAAAGATGGATGAGAAGATATGCTGATATGAAGAAATGTAATCAAGAGGAGAAAAGTAATTCAAAAAGAAAGTAAAAAAAGAGGGAGAAGAGTCAGTTATGGGGGTCACTGGAGTAGATAGATAGATGAGAAAAGTCTGCTGAGAAACAGAGATAGAGATAATCAAAGATTCTTAGTCAAGACAGATGAAGTGAGCTCCTCAAATAAAAGACTAAGACGTGAGAAAATAGTTGGCTAACAGACTCCCTTTATCTAATTTTTTAATTCCCCTCTCGCTCACTTCATCTTTCTCTCCAATCGTTGCCCATCACTCTTGTCTTCTATCGCTGCCCTGCCTTACATCTTTCTTTCCTTTCTACCGCTTATTTCTCTTCTCCACTCACTGTAATTGGGAAGGGGAGGTGCGCACACATTCATCTCATTAAGTGCACACACAGGCCCGCACACAAACACAACGCCATTCTCAGAGACATTTTGTTATCCTATAGTAAAATGAATTTGTGTGCACTGAGCCACAAGTCGTCTCTCACAGGATTCACTTTATCTTGTGAATGTGGGAGTAGAAGGAGAGAAAGGCAAACAAATGAAAATAAAATGAAAGCATTCGAGCGAAAGAGAGAAATTAATTATCTTGTTTGCCTGTTGATGCAAAACTTTCAATAGTGCCCTGTGCTGAGCTCCTGTGCTGAACAAACACACTACACACACCCACACACACACATACGCAGACTCTCACATGCAGACACTCACACACAACCTCAGTCATCTTGAGTTATATCCCAACCTCGAGGCTCAGCTGTGTTGTCTATGGTGGTTGTGCTTGACTCAGCAGAATGTTCATGGCAGACAACAGTGCCACTCATTGTTTTGTATGGTCGGGTGCACTTCCAACCTGTCATCACATCACTCCGCCGGACATGACATTTACCTTTGAATGCTTGTGAGTGCAGCAGAAATGTGATTGCAATGTTAAGCATCGGATTCATGCAATACCTGTAGAAGTATTTTTTGGGGATGTGAGTGTCCTATACCCAATTTGCAGTAGAAAGTAACAGTTGTGGAAAAACAACAACAAAACACTGATTAATTTATGAAGAATTATGGGAAAAAACTTGCACGTTGGTACTGGAGCCTGAAAATGCAGGAGAAGGCTTAACTGCCACCACACTAATGGTTAAGTAAAATGCATTTTTCATGCAGGCCCTCACCAGATTACACCATGCATCTTGTGCCGCTTTCACATGACAGCAAAATAACAATCTTTAATGAATTTTACGTTTAATTATCTTCTCTATTAAAAAAGACACAAAATTCATCAAACGGATCACTTTGGATACAAAAGACCGTAAATGAAGCGATTGACTTGAGAGGACCAGTTTTATAAAAGATGATACCAGGAGGAGCGATTTGTTTTCCGTGCGTGGGGGCCCAGTTTATTGGTTGATTTGTATGGATACTTCTGCGTCTTATGTGCTTAGGTGCACGCAAACGAAAGTTTTGAGCACAGTCAGTTTCATTATATCAATTAATCAATCAATCAAGTCTTAAGTAACAAGTGTTAATACACTTAAAAACCAAATAAACACAAAATCATTGAAAGCAGTTATATTCACATGGAACAAAACCCACCAAAACCCAAAATGTTTACTTATTTCCCATTCGAAAAGGAGGACAGAAACAAAGCCAACAAACTCATCTTATATGTTTTGATACTACAATCTGAAATATCTATCTATCTATCTATCTATCTATCTATCTATCTATCTATCTATCTATCTATCTATCTATCTATCTATCTATCTATCTATCTATCTATCTAGCTATGCTATAAATAAAAATGCCTATGTAATACAGAGATTTATTTTATAACAATATATACCTCTTTTTAGACTGATTGGTAATTATTAAACTACATCCGTTTTTTAAAGTGAATTATATTTGTGCATTTTTTCCAAATCCTCATCCATATTATTCCACTAATTCACAGACTCCTCTGCATGCTCCTCATTGTCGTCGTTATGTATAAGGTCATTAGCAATAATCAGTTGTGTTCTGTAAAGAGTTCACAAGCAGCTATTAAATTAGATTTTGGAACCTGTAGTTAGGATCCCTTCATATGCAATCTGTCATACTATACTGTGATATATTTTTATTGTAAGAGTGTCAAAAAGCATTCATTTAGCTAATTTAATTAAACTTTAGGCCACAGACAGTTATATTCAAGATGTTAGTTTGACTCTCAGTTCAGTCGTTGCTGTTGCCAAAGTGCATTAATGCAATTTGCTTCTAATATTGCTTCATAGGAGGGCAGATTGGATGTCTTATGAAATGTAAATTTGCTTTAAAATGGGCATTATTTTCTACTGAAAGGATATTTCTGTTGCTCTCTGTTAAATATTTGGGCTGTAATACAATAATATTTATGTTAGTCTGCTACGTGACTCAATTTTTAACCTCAAACAAGCTGGCCTGACTGACTCTTTTCTCACCATTAAATTGTCTGTTGCTGATGTGGCTCTTATTGATGCTCAGATCGGCTTCAGCTGATACTCCAGCCCTCCTTTTAATGATGTACTCTTCCTGGTCCTGCATCTCATAGTGCACTGGGTATGCATTACAAAAACTTTGCGAAACGTACAGGTTCCCTCTCATTGCAAGAAATTAGAGGTCAGCATGTCATTGTTGTTTGGAGTGTCTCATAGGGCTAAATTGATTTTATAAGAGAGGTTTTGATACAATAACTCATGAAGTGTGTTAAGCCGTTCAGTTAATCTTCTCTTAGGGGCTTCAACAAAAGTGTGCAATTAGTCGGGTTTTAAATCTTTGTATCAAATCATGATTCACTGCAGTCCCTGCTGAATTCTTCTCATTTACTGCAGTTTGAGTTTTGTCTTTATTTTTTTATGGACAATGTGACTGTTATTGCCCACAATATGTTAGTCTCTGTTAGAGTTTAGACAAGACTCGAGATAGGTTTATAGGAAAGACTAGCTAAGCTCCTCCACACAGTAATTCACTGATCAGGAAATTATACAGGCATATATGTTATTGGCTTTAGTGAACATGGAAGACACAGTGATGGACGTTAGATACTAACCTGTTATTCGCCTATTTGATTATGAGGTTCAAGTATAGGATTTTTACAATTGTAAGTATTTCATTTTTTAACCAGTTCCTGATGGAATAAATTAAATTAAAAAAAAAAAGTTCCACCCTGGCTCTGATCCAGCCTCCCCACTGCCTGTAGTCACCACTCTGATCTGATTTAGTACAACATCACCAGAATTAGACTGTCACCTCTGAAGGCTGTCATGCCACAGAGGAAAGCATTTGCAGGCAGTGAGAGAGCAGAGCTGTGTTTCAAAGGCAAAGTAGCACATGTTGACGAATTTGCCATTAACACCACAATCTTATAATCTATTTCTTTGATGAAGAGCATGTCCGATTTCCCAATTACACTTAAAATGCCAAAAATAATGAATTTTGTGGCAGCGAGATTCAGTTAACTGTAATTAGATAAGCATACACAGTATAAAAGATGTAGCTTCTGGGTACAGAAAGTGAAAACTGATGTGGAAGTGCATTAAACCTGGATTCTTTTAATGACCTTTAGGAGTCTATAGCTGTGGCTACAAAAAGAATTCTGGTTGGATAAAAGTTTATTGGATGCGACCTCTGTAAAAAACCTTTCTGATGAATTTAGGGGCTCAGTCACTCATTTCAGGTCATACTGAGTAAAATATTTAGTCCATTTTGTAAATTTTTGTCACCGTGTTCCAGAAAGGATGTTTGTCCAGGGTGTGCTCATTGGTATTGACAAGTCGTTAGCTAGTGACCATGTGGTTTCACATTTATGTCAACCCTTCTCTCGTCATATCAGATTCAAAACACCAAGATAGTGATGTCAATGACCCAAAAACAGGGCTTCACAAACGTATTGTTGGTGTCATGGTAGATGCGTCCATCTTTTATGCTGTCTATGTAAATAATAGAGTCTAGTCAGCAGTAACTATATGTAGATGTTCAGTGTGCATACATGGAAAGCATCAGCAAAGAACAGAGCAGGCTTCAATTACAACAAACATGATGACAGTGATTACATCAGAGACAGCATGAAATGGTGGTCCTGGGGTGGAGGAGGGTTGCAAAGATGCTTGCAGAGGAAGCTGCACGGATAGGCTAAAGGAGCTTAAATAACATGCTCTTGATAAGATCTGCCTATTGAATCCAAAGAGGCCTATCAACTGTCACATCAGCTGATGGTGTAGGCAAGTATGGGGACTTTTAACTTCTTGAAATTCAGTTTCATTCATATATATGTATGCAAATTTTCAATTTGACTGGTGATTGAAATTTCCTGAAAGAGACCAGCTTTGGTTGACATACTATATCTAATTTTCTCAAGGTGTAACAAATTTTCTAATTCCTTCGACCACTTATCGAAAACATGTCCTATTCTGATGAGGTTCTAACTTGAGGTTCTAGCATTATTTTTTTTTTAAAGTGAACCCCTGAGTACTGTTATCTGCCTCTAGAGAAAGCTCTGCTTTCTGCCCTACATTTGTAGACAGCCATCTAGCTTCTCAGTTTCTGAGATCTGATTTGTACCAATTTATGCTCAAATGTTTCGGTCAAAACAGGGTTTGACTTGTCTTGCACAGTGAAATCACAAACACTCACTGTGGCCAGTGTAACCTTGGTATTATAACAGTAATCTATAATAGTTTTCCTTAATAATATGATAGTCTTGTGTAAAAGCCAGCGTGTGGGTTTTGCTCCAATAATCCACTGTTCTAAATGTCATTCCACTGCTCTAGGCAAACATTTTGCTGATTACAGCAACCATCATTTGTGAACAGCCTCTCATGCCCAGCAGACACACCTTGAATATTGTTTGTTTGTTTTTGTGAGAGTGTGTGTGTGTGTGTGTGTGCGTGTGTTTGTTTTTTGCCTTGGAATTTACTGTTCAAGTCTAGTTCTTGGCAAAATGTACTTGATTATGTGCTTTCACAGTCATTTTATCTGACACAGTGACTTATTAGGATGTCTATAGCTCATCAAACTGTGTGTGTGTGTGGGCTGTGTGTGTAACTCTTTATTGGAGCATTTTTGCACATCAGGTGTATAGATAATTGCAGTGTGTCTGTTTATTTGTGTATGCGAATTGACTTTTAAACCAGCTGCTTTCAACACACCCAACTCAATCATGGCTGAAAGAGTTTTGTAGCCTTCAGCTCCTCCCCATCTCAATTCTCTCTGCCTCTTTCTTTCTTTCTCTCCATTAGGGATGCGCCTGTTGAGTAATTTATTGTTCTCAATTAAAAAGGAAAAAAATTTGGAATAATCAAATAGTCTAATAATAAGAAAACACTCAGGAAAGAGTCAAAATTGAACACAATTTTAAGTGCAAGGTGAAACATTGTCCTAACAAATATTTTGTGCATATTTTAGAGCAACTTGAAACCTTTAATGAAATTACTTTTCAGCACCTAATTTATATTTTGAATGCAACTGAAATATTTGGCACTTTGATGCTTGTACTACACTGCATACATGATGTCATATTTGTTTGCTAACCTCGTGAGGTCAGCAGATGTGATGGTCAGCGTGTGGGAAAAAGTTGGTAAAATAAAGATGGAAAAGCATTCACCAACTTTACATCAAATGTTTGGACTTATTTTGGAGTTTTTAACAAGGATGAGACGAGATGGATATAACAATGGGATTATCATATGAGATCAAAAGACTCTGGGAATACTATGAATATGGGCGCTTAACTCACATGCCACCATTGTGAGATAGCGTTAGCCGAGGACAGAAAGGTAACATTAAATCAGTTAGCATGAAAACCCATCCAGCACTGGACACACTTAACTTTACTGTAATAAAATAACACAATCCGTCACCTATTTTATGTGCAAATATCTCTTTACATGCAACTTTCTCTAAAACGAGGGCTTTTGTTGCATGGTCAAGACATTGAAACCCAGGTATGAGACACTGTTGGGATGTTTTTTTCACAGATACGGTTGTACACAAGCTCTACACAGAACTGGTAAATGGACTGGTTCGTATATATAACTTTAGAAGAAAGCTTGAGGACAGCACAAAAGGTTGCATTAACTTGCAATGTGTGCAAATCCCAGGCTGTGGATTCATTTGTGACTATAACAGCTTGTTATTTCACAGAGGGGCCGTGACTGGAGTCTCATGTTCACTACAGTAATCTACACACGTTTGCATTTAGCTGAAGTGGCAATGAAACACTAAATGTATAAAGGCTGATTTACATCATGGAGCCCTGGTCTCAAAAACTGACATAGATGTAACACTGTCTGTGTAGCTGGATTTAAGAAATAAGTGTTAAAAGGTTTTTAAAACATGTTTAGCGCCATCTTGTATCAGTATAGAATGTTTGTCACCGTGTTGGTATGTTGGTTGCGGTCAACCAACCAATAGACTTAGACTTAGTTTGTGTTAGCTAGCTAGTAACTATAAAAAGGACTGTGTGGCGGAGAGCCTGTTTGAATCAGATGACAGGTGATTCACCGACAAGCTAAACATTAGTACAAACAGTTCACTTTGTCAGGTGAATATTATATTTATGACAGGTTTTGACTGTGACAAAACAGTTAAATCTCTCAGGTAAACAGACACAACCATGTTTGCTTATGGCACACAGATGCAAATGGTCCCCAACACACTGCCACCACTGAACCACAAGACTATGTTTAGGACAAAGATAAAACAGACCTTTTTTGAAAAAATGTGAAAAAGTTAGGAGGATCATTGTCTTTGCTCTATGATTGCCAGGATTAATAAAAACAAACAAAATCACACATTCTAATTCAAAGGTTAGGGTTGAAAAATGGTAACGTAGATCTGAGAGTGTTAATCAGTGCTTCATATTAAAAAGATATGAATAATTATTTAGTTAGTTTCAGTATTTCTGGTGCCGGCTAAGTAGGTTAGTAGTGTTTAATAGCAGAGTTGGCTAATCAGGCACACCTCTATCCCCCACATTGCTTTTTTTCTTTCTGTTTTCACACCGTCCTGTTCATGCCTGCTCTAAATCAAATTAGCTGGACTCATGGATGTATTACGCTTGTATAATGAAACAGCTGGTCCTTTTTGTCTTTTCTCACAAGCTCAAATTCACACTCACACAAGCAAAGCAGACAGTCAACAAAAACCTATATTATCATAAATGAATAGTGAGTGAGAAGGAGGGAGGCTGGATACATTTTGTTTGTTGGGGAAGTAACAATACTGTATTTGTATTTTCTATTCATTTCCATTTGTTTGGATTCTTTTTTTTTTTCCTGTTCCAAAGACTCAGTGCAAAGAGAAACATACTGAGCTAATGTAGCCCAAAAATTAAGATAACTCACAAATAAACCAGTTGTAAGTGGTAGCAGATTACAGCTGCTGTCAAATATACAGACACACAAACACAGATATACAGCTCAGCATACACACATAGGGGTATATACTATACACACTGTAGGTACACTTGAATGAAGAAAAACTGTTTTATTTCTTTAGTTTTTCAATTTTATGCAGCACAGTTCTGCTGAAACAGTGTATTGTGTTGCACTTATGCACACACGCACACAAAAAAAGCCAAGTGAACACAACACCCACTGACCAAAAACAGGTTTATGCGCTGACTGAGCAAAATGCAAGTTTAGTGGTCAGTGATTTTTCTCATGTTAGCACAATAGAAGCTGCATTAATTTTTCTGTCAGAACAAACACACACATCTGTCTAAAATGTGGCGACACGTGAGAGAGAGAGGTTCGGCGTGTTCACGAGCATTTGTGGTTTACACTTCCAGTAGTTTCCAGATTTTAAGGACATTTGAATAACTTCTCATTTTCCCTTTTCTCTTTCCTGCTGTTCCTCATGCCCTCTCACTGTTCCTGGACTGACTGTGTCTTTCCATATTGTAACACCCCCCCACCCCCACCAGCCCTGTGGACTCACATTACTTTCACTCTGCAGAAACTTTTTTTTTCATATAATTCTCCCACTCCCCTCTTTTGTCCTGTCACTTGCCTCCCCCTTTCCATCTCCTGTCCCCATTTCCTTCCTTTTAATCTTCCTTCTTGATGTCCTTCTTTCCATCTGGCTCCATACAAGGGAAAGTGGGTGGCAGCCGTATCCCAGAGGGGAGATCCACTAACTGCACCCTTTGGCACCAGCTGTCTGTGTAAGGCCCAATGTATGTGCACTCTTGCGTGGCTTGGGGTGACGTCTTTTTTTCCTCTTGTGTGTGTTTGAGAGGGGAAAAAAATGAGTGAGTCACAAGAGAGGGTGGTTGGTGAATGTGGTCGGTAACTCTATCTTGGACGACATGCAGCTAAAAGCATTAGGTTATAACAACTGCCAGGCCTGGCAGCATTTGACAGGGCTTTGGGCAAGGATAGAAGGACAAATGGGGTGTGGTGCCTTACAGCTGTGTGTGTGTGTGTGTGTGTGTGTGTGTGTGTGTGTGTGTGTGTGTGTGTGTGTGTGTGTCG
>VUQG01002498.1:0-16076 GCA_015106755.1 Etia nguti
ATAAATTGGTGACATGATCACAAAAATGAACTAGAACAGAAAATCATGGAGATATACTTGCACGTGTCAGGTATGATGATGTAACAAAAAATGGCAAAAACAAAACCAGATAGTTTTCATCTCCCACAGACACTGAAGTCCCTGAAAGAAATTTTAAAAGTGGCTTGAGTTTAAATCAGTTTCTAGTTAACAGACTGTTATAAAGCTGAATCCCAAAGCTTTAAATGGAAAGGAGATTTTTCTGAATAATGCTGCACTGAGGTATTATTACTGGCAAAATGCACAGTGCTGCACTACTAAAACAAAAGAAAGGAAGGAGGAGTTAAAAGATGAGTGCAAGACAGTATTTTTTAGGAAATTCTTTACAGAGGAAAACATTTGTAGGTAACTCTGACTTTTCAGAAACACTGGCATCAGAAACCTTGGCATCACCTCAAAATATGTAACCAATTACACACAACTTCGAAAAGCCGATATGTGCAGCACGTCACCTTTATCTAGCAGTGAGTGGATGATCATCTGATGGTAGTGTCTGGTAGGAAAAGTCTGGGACAAATGAGCTGTTTGGTGTCATGAGAAAAATAAAACATCAAAGATTAGAGTTCTGGTTGTTTCCTGAGCTTTCAGTTTGGCACCAACATGAGCATGCACCACCAGTTTTTGACTCAGCTGCTGTTACTTATCACAGATCCCAACAGTTTGGAAATAAATCAAAGCTTCTCTCTTGGGGCTACAGAGTTATGGGTCTTTGTATTCAAGAGTCTTTGCAGTGTGCCATTCTACGCTCTAGTCGAGTTGAGCGCTCGCCACAAAGTTTGCTTTGGTAATTTACATCAACAGCTCCTTCGAAGGAAATGCAGACAGGATAAAAATGTTAAGCACACTCCCCCGTATCGATTGGGTGGACCGATCTTGGCTCTCTGCACCTCCTAACCAGAGCTCAGTGCCTGCCTGGCTCACCGCGGAGGCAAAGAAGAATAGCTCTGATCTAAAAGGCAAAGCCCCAGCTGGGGCTTCACTTTATGTTGGAAGAAGGACAGGGTGCTGTCAGACCAGATTCCCAAGTACTTGAAGAAGCTGTCTCAGGCACAAAGCAATTAACTGTTGCTGTGGTTGTGATGGAGCCAACTGGGGATGCGCTGCTTCCTTAATTATAGATGGATTTTATTCTTTATTGATATAATCATAACTGGTGGCACAATGCTCAGCCTCTTTTTTTTTTGCTACTTCTTTCATGATTATCCTGAAATATTTGGGAAAACAAAAATCTCCTTCAGTCACTTGTGTAATGGGATTCATTACGTTTGTATTCAGGTAATTTGCTTGACAATGGGTAGGCTTATTACATCAATATGTGTATAATAGTGGAGGATCCACTAAAGTGACCCAAAGTAGTCTATAAGCTGTTCAGTATATAGAGTTATTTCTTTCCACAGCACCATAATAAAGACAGTGCTGTTTCCATTCGTTAAACAATTATGTCTCAGTCATGCCAAACAATAGCAAAGGACACAAACAGACTCACTCAAAGGGAAATGAGGTGCTTTACCTCAGTCTAGCCTTCCAGGTTTAGCCTGTCGTTGAACTTTGTAAAAATGGCTCTTCATTTTATCACCCACTTCACATCAGGAGCTGCCCTCAAACTCCCCTCATTTAATAGAAGGCCTTACCTTCACAACACATGCACACACACACACACACACATATTCTCATGCATATATTACTCCCCACGCTGTGACACAGATTGCCCGAGCTAGCTAGTTTGAGGAGCCACAATATCTCCTTAGGTGACTCCAAACCTTAATTACCCCAGGAACAGAGGCATAGATGGATATCTAAGACAATGTCTTACTGAGTACTGTGCTGCCTCAGAATCCCTGTAAGGCAATTACTACTTCTGCAAAGAATAAGGAGACAGAGGTAAAGAAAGGAAAGCAAACTTCATTAAAATGAAAAGCATTAAAAGCATATCCCCTCCTGTGATCATCATTTTCTTGTCCTGCGGTTCTCTAAACCTGGCCGAAGCCCAGGTTTGCAGAAACATCAGATTTAGCACAATCAAACTTAAGACTGAAGCTAAGCCAAAACCTGTCTGCTAAAGACATCAGTACTATCACATCGTTTATAAATTGGTTCTTTGACCCTGACACCCTCTGAATTTGGAATCAATCCTCTATCTACCTTAAACGCATAGTTATGGATTAAAAATAATAACTGTCTAATGATGGAAATCCCAGACCTGGAGCACTCCCAAGATGTAATCAATTGTTCTTTGGCTCATTGCTCACCTCCCCAACTAATATCACGTATATCCATTCATACCTTTTAAGATATCAGACAGAACATGATAATGATAATAAGAAGAGGCAAAGACATAACCTTGTTAGTGCAGGTGATGGGAGAGTTGATTTGAGAGCACTTGCTGAAAAACTTTGTCTATTTTCTAGGTCAGTTTCTACCATTTGCTTTTAAAACATAATTATTTCTAGTTATTTCTTGTAGAATAACAAGGGAACATGTCATTAAAAGTTACTTTCGCTGACTTTTAATGACTGCGATGATGATGTGGATGATGAGTCCACTGAGAGCTGTAATGCTTGGATATGTTATATAAGTTAGCCGTAAGAGTGGTACAAGAACTTTCTAATGTAAAACAATGTCAAAAAGAAATTTAATGTTAGGACGCAAAAAGCCGTTTTTTTCCCTCACAGACAGCATAATTTGTTACCTTTTCGCTATCCCCAGAGAGCTCGATTATTTGTTTGATCTTCATGGGCTTTTTCAAAGGAACAAAAGTATTTGTGATCTTAAATTCCATGCTGTGTTATTCATATAACAAACCCGGTCATCTGGATTTAGATCTAAGAGATCAAAAAAATGCTATTTGATGAGTTTCGACTGACAGGGGGAAAAAAAAGAATATTTTAGACTTGTTTGGAGCACAAAGTTCTCCCAAGATTCAAATAAACACATCCATTCTTCTCAGATTAGATTAAAGTTCTTGCAGAAGCAATGACATGAGCGCATTTCTCTCTGCAATTGCTTATTTTCTCTCCAAAGTCCTTGAGGATGGAGTTCAGACCATCCAGCTAATCACAGTGCTTGTCAAACTTAAGCCTAAACTTGATCCCAGCGTGGCCCTTGATCTAATTGTTATTGAATACTTCAAGCTTTTAACAGTGCTAGAGAAAATAATATTACTGGACGAGCATCTGGTTTGGATTTCGTGAGGGAGCATAGGCACATAAAGCTTATCTAACCTTAATTTTAGCTTTGCCACCCCTCGTTCTGGCACTTATTGAGAGTTTTCTATGAGGTTCTTTGAGGTAAATTTAACCAACACGTTAGGTCACAACGCAGTTATACCAAGTTTCTCATTTGAATTTCACGTGCGCTTGTGCAAACATTTAATTAGCACTAACAGTTAGAATTTACTCAGCGGGAAGCATGAATATCTGCCAAATTTCAGGGCCGATCCACTCAACATTTGACATTTAATTAAAAACTAAAAACGTGAATCAAATTGTGCCTTTAGAGTAAAAGTTACCAGACTAAATTAAATTAGGAAAATAGTGTGTGCCAATCCATCATGTTCACTGAATAAAGATATTTCAGTAGGAAAGTGAAATTTTTGATCCGCTGACTGACTGTCTAGTGTGCTGTTATTGCTTATGAAACTTTAATGATGAAAGGAGGAAGAGAGAGTCGTATACTTTTTCGAGCAGAGAATAGGCCCATCATTGCAGAATGCAGCAAAAACCGGAGTCTCGGGCTTAACTGACAGTTCAGATTCGCAGATACAATTCATCTCTGGCAACGCAGTATTCACACTCAAGTGGAAATATAGAACATGCTTAATTTGATTTTTTTTCCCCCCAACTTTTGAAAGGTTTGTTAAACCTAGTGCGAAACCATTCAATATCAATATTCTGGAGATTTTCATTATTCACAAAGCAGCTGGTGAGGTAAAAGAACTGCCTTTTCATACAATATAAAGAAGTGGACATGAGGTTAGTTTTACTGTGGCAAAATATATCGTGAGGTACTTTTCTCCCCCAAACACAGAGAATCTATTTAAATCAACTGTGAATAGATGTTTGAGGTGCATTATCAGACAAAGCTCAATCATCTTTTAGCAATACCTATCTGCCCTGCGGCACATTACCAGTCTTTTTGTGCGTGTCGGTGTTTCAGATATTGTGTTTGAAGAGAATACACTTTTAAAATTGTTTTCCATCATTTCAGCTTGTAATGAAATTGTCCCGGCTGTATGCACTGCTGTATGTTGTGGACATTTGTCAGCTATACTGTTATACTTAAGAGAATGTCTACAAATCTGCTGCTTATTCTACTATCAAATTAGGGATGCTCGGTGTACACGCGCATTCAACAAAAACTACAAGCTGTAAGTCGGATAGCTTTGCCACAGGTCTTTCAAAAACAAGTCGATCACACAGCTGCAGCTTGTTCAAAACGCTGCTGCTGCTGGAGTCTTAAAAGACAAGTGCAATACTTACTCTAACTCCACTTCTCGCTTCTTTGTACTGACTTCCTGTGAATTGATTTTTCAAACACTGCTACTGGTTTTGTAAAGCACTAAATGGTTTAGGGCCAAAATAAGTTTCGGGTCTGCTGATATTTTATGCACCGTCCAGACCTCCCAGGCCTGCTGATGGTCCCTAGAGCGAAAAGAAAACATGGAGAAGCTGAGTTTAGTGAACCACATATCTAAGACTGGGATAAACTTCCAGAAAGCCTGAGCCTCACTCCAACTCTCCTCTCTCAAACTACTTTTTTTTTTTGCCACTGCTTTCAGCCCTGTTTTCCTCTTTTTAAAAACAAAATGTCACTTGGGTTGTAGCAAAAGCTGCCACACAAATGAACTTGACTTACATTTGCTAATTTCCATACCTGCAAACCACTTAACGCTTGCTTGCATTCTTTTCATCAATTTGCGTGATATGAGAAATACTACAGGCAGTTAAAGTTCAGGTTTAAAGAAGGGAAAGTTTCAGACCTTGGGCAAGCTTTCCGATTGATATTGGGCTGGTCAGCGGGGTAAATACTTTTTAATCGACATTTGAAACCCTGCTTGTACCGGCTGGACTTTCATTGACATTGTGTGCATCACTGTGTGCAGTGTGTCTCTTTCTTTTTTATTGACTATCCTTAGAAAGGTGCTGCAGAAATGAATTAAACTTTATATTTACCTCGCCTCTCTGCTTGCCTTCCACCTTGCCATTCTGTGCTTGGAGCTCTCTAGAAAAAGGAAAAGTGAAAAAGAAAAAAGACCCTACAAGAACCAGAAGGTACCTTTGTTAACCTATAATTCACCATAATTAATGTAACAGATTAAATTAAAGTCCTTTAGGTTCATGAAATATAACCCAGGGTTGGGTGCCATATCAGGTGCTGCTGCTCAGCATTGTCGTTATCAAAGAAGAACACTGTTAAATGAAAGAATTAAGGTCATGACTTCAGTATCTTGGCTCTGATTCATGTTAGCCTGCTGATCAGGGATTTGAAAGGTAGCTCTTTGAAGACCAGCTTCAATCATTTTAATGAGTTCATCATATCATTGCAGACTGAGATGTCCCTGATGTCATGGTGGGGTCTCCACTAAATATATTCCATTGTTGTAACCATCGATTTTTCTCCTCTGATACATTCATTTTTAACGAGGCACGTCTCCTCCTTGCTCCTCAGAGGCAATCAAAAATTGACAGATATTCTGCAGGATCCCCTGTGCTACTCAAACACCACACAGCTCTACTGGGTGAAAAGGTGGAGGAAAAAAAGGTCAATGGAGGTATGTACAATAATGCCCTCAAGGAGATACAACAATGAACTTATGTGGAGTCAATCGTATGTTACATGGACTCAGCATAGTCTAAAGGTCTGTAAAAGAAGGGTTCCTAGAATTAAATTTATACCTATAACCACTTTGTTTGGTTAAACATGTTTTTAAGAACGGTTCAAGCTGCATTTGAGTCATGTTTACACACAACAGATTTCCTAAGCTTCCTCTTAGGGTGGTGGCCATGCAGGCTGATAAAGCAGATCACAAACACAGCACATGGCTTGCATGAGGGTTTATGCAACAAAAGTACTTCAGTTGAGGTTAGCGAAAATGATGGTTTTCAATCAATCATGTTTAACAGTCATGTGTCCATAACAAGACTAAGGCCTGGTGCAGTAGTAGCTTCTGTGAGATGATGTTTAACCGGTGCCTGTTTATAAGAAGGAGTGGGGAAAAAAACAGCTGATGGAGTGCAGATGTGATATTGGTTAAATAGATCCTCTCATACACACTCTCTCCTGGTCCGATTGATCACATCAGAATCCTTTGTTCACATAAAAAGTGACAGAAGTAATTGTGTCTCCGGATGAGAATAGCGATCAAAACCTGGCTCTTTTTCCACCTCTGCATGGCTGACTAATCACTGCGTGAAGCGGGTCTGAATGTTGGATTGCCACTTTCTGAAAGTCTCAAAAAGAGAGGGAGGGGAAGGGGAGGTACTATCTGACAAGCAGTTTCAGCAGGGTGTACCTACTGTCCCTTCATTTGAATAATGCTTTAGAGCTAATGGATCTGTGAGGCACAGTGGTGCTGATGTTTATCATTTAGCGTTTTACCATGCCAACTTTGATTGTGATACCAGGAGCTTAATGTTAATGATAGTTTTTACAAAAACTGGTCCTTAAGCAGCACTCAGTTAGCCCCATGCTAGTCATGCAAATGTCCGAAGACCGCTATAACTGAAATATCTATGAGCATAATTCATGTCCTTCCATCCATCTGTATTAAAACCACCACATGCCTGGAATCTAACAAGTGAATCAAGTCTTCCTAAACCACTGCTCTGGCTCTAATATGCAAAAATCATAGCACTAGAACCATATAAATCTTCACTTTTTATTCATTTCTTTACATGAGGATAATATGCCCGCGGATGCTTTGATCATCAAAAGGCTACATACTTTGAAAGTGACAGTGGGTTTGTTTGTGCCTCTCACCACCCCCCGCCCCCCTCACAAAAGATCTTCTTGAAATCATCGTAGAACAACCCAGAGAGTGTTTCTTTTTGTTGCTTAAGCACACCCATGTGAATGTCATATTTTATTCATAAAGTCTGAAAAGTGTGCCACAGAGAAGGCTCAGCTTCCTACGTCAGGCTTCAAAAAAACTGGATGGCGCTCATAAAAGTTTCAGCTCCTTTCAGCGTGGAGAGTTCAGACATGTTGTCTTTAATTATTTCATTTCACATTAAAAGTTTTAAAACATTTGCTCCGTGTCCAAAAATAGGGATATTTCTTGGTGCATTCTAAGGGTATATCCCCTTCCAGACCTTCTAACCCCATTCATAAAACATATGAGAAAGACTGGCAGTTCTCCAGCAACCATATCGGTCTGGCTTTTCGTTTGGTTTTCATTCTTGCTTTATTAGATACAAGCTAAGTTATGAAATGCTAACTTTTCCTCCCCTCTAACAAAGTACATTTCCTGCAAAAGGGAAAAAAATAGTAGTGTTTCCACTGCAGGGGCAAATGGCTACTTCAAAGTCACACTCTGCAGTACTTTCTTTTATAAAACCTGCGGCTAACAGGTCTTCAAGGACCTGCAACTGGATTAAAGATCAGATTAGAGCTCTTGGAATTAGGGAGTAAATTGAAACGGATGCGTGTTTATGTATCTGTTATGAGGAGATGCACTCCTTTTTAAAATCACATGTGCTTTTTTTTATCCCCACTGTCCACAAATGCTGTATGGAGCTGAAGAGAATTATGAAAACATAATGCTGGAATTCATCATTAGGAAGAGTTTGCCCCAAAATTTGAAGCTTTGATGCCAGCAATATTTCCAATGCTGTCACATCAAAAATGTTCTGAGCAGCCACTGAAGTCTGATAGTCTCCCATGTGAGATGCTTGTACCTCATTTGTGACATGTTTCTTATTTCAGTCTTTTCACAACAAATAATGATGAAGTCATGGAGTTAAATAAAGCATCGGTGTTATCACCCTAACAGCCAAAACTGAGGCTTCCAAAAATACTCCATTGACGTCACACTAAAACTGCTCAAACAAATTAATGTGAACCTACACGAGGTTCACGAATGCGCTTCTGATGGCCTTGATTACTGTCTCTTCGCTCACACCTACGATAAAACTCAACTGAGGAGTTTGCAAGCCTTTGTGTGTGCTTTTCACAGAGCCAAATCTCAGAGGAGCAGCGGTACGCTGCGCTATGACAGCTGAGCATGGGACGTCAAGAGTCTCACACTTTCCGTTTCTTTATCTTTCTTTTTTCTTTTTCTTTGAGTACTGAGAATAAGCTGAGTCTTCCCAATTAGCACTAAGTTTCTGAAGAGGTGTTGTGACAGCCAGGGAATACAATTTACAGTTGTTACAGCTTAACTGAAGTCACTGTGAGTGTCTAACAAAGATAATATTAAGCTTGATAATAATTCAGAAGACTATATAAAGCAAAGTATCATAATGATTGATTGGGCACGCTCGGATCAAAGGTGGTCTAATCCATGCAGCACATCTGTCCAAGCTGCTTAAGCATCCCTCCTGAAATTGCTGTCTGCTGCCAGATAATGTAGACCAGTCGCGAGTCACACCTGCCTATTGTAAGCTTGTGGGAGACCTGAACAGCTTAGCGAAAACCAGGAAGGAAGTTTGCAATGTGAAAACTCAGAAAAGAAATGTGAGATATGTGCTGATGTTTCCTGGAAGGTTCTATTTTTTATCTGGCAGGATACAATGAGCAACGTGTGGGTGAAAAATGGAATAAATTCATTTTTACAAAGCTTGCAAACTTGCATTATGGAGTCTCTTCACTGGAAATATACTCCTCATAGCTATCTCTCAAGCAAAACAGAAGCTCTAGCCACCTCATTTTTCCTCACCTCATAACTAATTTTTTTTCACACTGAGAGAGCGTCTGTGAGAAGTAGCTGTATGTCTTCATTTTCATTGAGATTCTTGGGAAATAAATGACGCTACAGCTGTAGACTATATAGGAAAGATGGATGTAGCCATTGTGATGTTATGCATTGGCTTATATGTGCCTTTTTGAAGCCTTTAGCTATTACCACCCTGTTTTTGTTTCTTCTTCTACAGATTTTTCTTTTTCTGCCAAGTTGTGAATCACAGCCACACTACATGAGGCTTTTATATCCTAATAAAAAGAAGAGTACGCTTTATTAAACCACCCTGAAACCTTCAATTTCAAATATAAAACCAACGGGAAAGTGTTTACTAAGTTTAGACTAAGTGTGCAGCAAGCTGTTTTCTCATAGGCTTCAGTTCAATCAGTTTTTAAACATCCAGAGCAGCTGCCCCCTGCTGGCTATTAGCAGAATGAGTAAGAAACTTCACTCTTTCAGACTCGCAGGCAATGTCGTTTGTTTACATACATTCTATGACTGGAACACCTTAAAAGAGAAGGAAATAGAAATCAGTTTGCAAACCTCGGGCAACATGTGGTTGCTAGGTAAAAATGTATATTCCCCCCACCACTTCATGAGTGATTGATGGCTGCTGCGAAGAGGCTGCTGCACAAAAAAAACCTCATTTAGATTGCGCTGCTGTCTAGCAGATTGCTGCATTTGTCTGTAGTTTACATGGAAGATGCCAAGTTGTCTGCAATCACTCGCCAGCTGCAATCACTGGCTGAGCAAGTATTGACTGGAAACCTGACAAACCAGAAACCATACCATATAAACCATATTTCTCCATTATGGACACGGACAGCTGGAGACGCATGGCCGAGTAGTCATCCTGTTACATTTATTTGAAGTCTGCTCAAAGTCAGCTGCCTGGGGCAAATTCGCATGATGTGCATTGTAATGTACATTGTCTCTGTGGACAAGTGTACGCAGTCACAAAATGCAGGCAGACATCCCCACAGACTCTTGCACTGACTGATGACTAAATTTATGTCATTCGATCCAGAGAGTGTCTTACCGCTACAGCCAACACATTTCAAAATGTGCAACTTTTATTTTGAAGGCCAGCAGTATCAGTTTCTGGTTTGAGTTCCACTTTTTACTTTTCAGTGGGTGTTTGCGGGCAAGTTGACATCTTACATGCAAACAACGGATGACTCCTGCAACCTGCTTGTGACCAAAGCAGTCAGGAGGTTTTCAGTGCAGTACCAACTTTATGACCAATTTCACCTCTGGTAACCACTCGCCAGCTGGTCAGAAAATCTCTGTTTTCTCTAAACACCTGTAGTTGACAACAGGGTTACTAGCTGGTTTCAGAGTGTGTGAATCTGTCCGTACAGTAAAGCCAACGGTTTGACTACTCCTATCAGAAAAAGCACAAAAGCAAAATCTAAAAAAACAAGATGGCTTTTCATGGATTTAAAACTCAAGCTATAACATTAGAGGTGCAGATGGGTACATCATTGCTGGAAGTTCAATTTTAGCTAACACAGAGATATGAAGATGGAATTAGTCTCGTCTGATTCTCAGCAAAGAGGCTTATTTTTAAATGTCAAACATTTTATATCACTGGCATTAAACTTAAAACTTTAAATATCTGACCTCAGATAGCATTAAGACAGAAGGCTTAGGCCTTCCTACCTAAAGTAGCAGTGAGGGATATTAAGATTTGGCTCCATGTCTGCTTTGAGAGAGAGACAAGATTCTACTCTAACTCCTTTAATAAGTTGTCATTAGTTTGTTCTATAATGCATTACTGATAAGCTTTGCAGATTTTACGACTATATTGTTTATTGTTGTAAAGTGGAGCTGGCTATACGTACGCTAACGTATTGTTGGTTATCTAAAGACACTTAGGTTGTTCTCACATTGTGCAGATGAAGCTGTGATTGCAATAGCCTGTCATTTTGCTGTATTCCATGATTCATGTTTCCCAAATCTCCAAGAAAATAGAGGGAAATGTGACAGTATCCTACAGAGGGCTGGTGGTAAGTTGGATAATAGAAGCATATTTTTCTCAACTCTGACTCATGAAACTGAACTCATTGTACTTTCTTGGCGACTCTGCGAGGAAGCCACTATCCGCTATCGCATCTTACCAGTGGCATCGGAAACAAAAAGACTCAAAAGTATCGATTTCTATTGGTGCCTTTAATCTTAAATGACAGGTCTCTGTGAGTGCCATTATCTCAAAGAAGCTACAATGAACTCCATTGATTAATTTTGTCTTTTGAAATAGTGGTCTTGAGTCCAGTAAGTATACTTCTTTTATGCTGATACAGAGAATCGATATATGGCCCTTTGTAATATTGTACTGTTTTTTTTTTCTTCAGTCAACTTCTTCCTCTACTCAGATTTCATTGAGTCTTGGAAATGATGTAGTCAGATAGAAAAAAGTCTGTCAACAGAATGCACACTGGCATGTTCACAATAGAATCAATTTATTTCACTTACTCTTTCTTCTGATGCCATTTATGAGCATCACCTTTATCATGCTGTCATCCTCCTACAGATTTTTGATGCCAAAAGATTTTAGATGTAAGTACACAACGATGCAGTTAGAGCGTGGTAAACTATGCTGCAGTGCAGACCACTCCATTGTACCATGGAGAACTGGGAATAGGAGTAAAGGGACTGAGGTATATGAAAGGAGCTGTGCATTTTAGACCTTCAAGCTGATAAATTAAACCTTCATAAGTGAAGATTGACAGCTCAGCTGCCTTCTGTGCTTGGGGAATTCTTGAGGAAGTGCTGCAAAATGCTATACCTGCGTCCCTGAGCTGCAGTGCAGGGTCAGCGCTGGAGGTGGCCACCTCAGCTAGGTGTAAAATGGCCAGTAAATCACAGGCAAAACAGGACAGTGCTTTTGTGCGAGTCCTGTGTGTGTGTGTGTGTGAGTAAGTGGAGAATGTGTGTAATCTTTCGCATTTCAATGCGCTTCATCGTGAGAGTCCCGTCTCCACAATGAATGCATGATCAGCCAGGAGATTATGTGCTTTCGGGTATCAGGGTACTTTGTGCGCTGCTGTATGTTTGTGCTTATTTTTATGCCAACATTTACGTGTGCATGTGTGTATTTTCGTGAGTGCGTGCAGGTCACCCTGAAGCTGCCAGACCAGATGTGCAGGAGTCTGGACTGTGTGGAGTGATGAGTGGCTCTCTAGCTGACTCTGCAGACTTGGAACAATGCACACAGGTCTCTCCAACTAATGAGCTCTCTATATAGAGAGCATACAGAGAGAGGCTCGACTCTGCCTACATTTTCAATCAGGGCCTCCATATCTGGCGAGCTGAGCTTTTTCTGCTTGTGCTGGCACTGGACCAAGGAACTTGATACAAAATGCAAATCAGCATCCAGTACCTGAGGTGGTTCCATTTAGTTTGTGTCACAAGGTGGAGAGTGACAGATTCTTTGGATCAGGATGGAGTGGGCTAAGGAATGCAGAAACAGCTAGGCTATTTTTGTCTAGACTTTCTAACACATAGGAATACACAGAGCCTTGCTTCCCCAGATTTTGTTGCAAAGCACTTTGTATAACTGGGACAGCAACCAAAATCTATAAAAAAAAATTCAAATAACAAATTTCTAACAATAAAATTTAAATGATTCAATGAAACAACACTGTATCACATTTATAAATCAGAGCGCAAGGACAAAAACGAATAATATGTTTCAACATTGCAAGCCTGTTGTATAGGAAAGTTCTGCTCCCCGATGGGCTTTTAAAACTGACTCCAACTAATATAGGTTACAGGGGCAGAGAATGACGCAGCGCCCCTTGGGGCAAGTGTCCAGACTTCTTACGGAGAAATGACTCTACATTATTCATTTCACCTCTAATGTCTTTGTTTCGCAACAGTGCCTGAAGCAGAGCAGTACCACTACCTTGACTCTGAGACTTCCAATGGGAAGCTTCTAGAAATATCTGATAAGCTCACTCGGTGCATTGAAAAAAAGAGCTAGAAAAGGATTTTTTTGTTTGCTGGAAATATGCAATAAAAAGTGCTGTGCCAACGGTGTCTTGTCATGATTAGAAGCAAGCAGGGAAAAGCCTTTATCATCACTACTAGCAGCATAATAAAACAGGACATGAGCTGAAATCTAGCCTTCCCAGTAATAAGCATGACTCTAATGAGACCGGGAATTGTGGGCTTTTAACCTTGAGTAAATGTTTTTACCTGCCTTGTAGTTTTTAACCTCAGGGGAAACAGCAGAAAACACCACATCACATGTTTTTTGGACTTCCAGGTACATTAAGACATATCCAAGGTAGGATTTTTTTTTGCACAACAGGCAGTTTAGAATGCAAATCTACTCTTATGCTAGAAATCATAGCCTGGTAGCAATGTCATAAAATATTCATTTTTTTTTTTTACGGGAATCCTATTCTGTGGTGGTGCAAAATCCTCTGCTTCTGATAGAGAAGTACAAAGATAGACTCACGTACCCTACAGTCTTCCTCTGCCATATCATGTACCTGTCAGGGAAATTACAAAGACTCGTGAGCTCATGTCAAATTTTCAAATGCCTAACCTTTTTGTTTTAGGTTTGTGTTTCTCTGGCAGCACTAAATATATGAGATGCCCTCTAGTATCGTACAAGCTTTCCGTTTTGATCTATGAGGTTGTGATATAAGCTTTGGTTAATAATTGATGTCTGGAAGAATGTCTCTCTCCAGCTACTTCGTATGACTCAAAAATGACGTTCCTGAAAATAAGAAGGGTCTTTTGGAGGATGAAAATTTTCACTTTATGAATCACTGATGCACTGTGTGTGGGAGTTACTACCCCCTCCTTGCTACCTTATTATTGTGCAAAGTTCAGTGTTTTTAAGTTTGCCATGGCCTTTAGACTAGTAAGAAAAGGTTGAGATGACCTCATTAGTGGTTACTGGCTAGCACCTGGAGCTAGTAACGTGTGCCCTGAAGTTTATATCTGTATGCTAAACATCAGAAATGACCTTCTCATTTTCTCTTATGTGTCTCACCATGGTTAATTAATGTCAGGAGAAGGTGGTACCAGAAGACACCTGCTTTGCAAGGTGAAACATGAGAACAGCATGTTGTTTCCAAAGCTAAGCTGCTACCAAACGTGGTGTAATCCCCACTGAAGAGAAACAGCCAGCAGTCTGTTAGTTTAGTTTAGCATACAGACTGGAAGCAGCGCTAAACGGCTATGTGTCTCTCTGCACCAAACAATGCATCTAAAAAAGGATTCTTGAAGTGGAGTCTCGGGATACCTAAGAGCCTACGGGTAGCCAAGAGGTCAGCAATAGAAACAGCTAAAATCCTAATATTATACACAAATACAGATCATTTATGACAATTACACCCAGATATGTTAGCTTGGGGCCAAGAGACAATCTAATTTGAGCTGACATGAAATTACTGAAGGCCTATTCCTGCTGCTGTGTAGAACTTAGTATGTTAGCCAGCTTGCTAGCTAGTATTTGGTTGCACCAGCCCCCACCCCAAATATGACTGGCTTCGTTGCTGCCCCCCACCCATTCCACTGGACTAAAGTACTGTTGATTTTGCTGTGCCCACCACCACTCATTGACAGCACAGAGCAGAATGAATGTAACTTTAGATTTACTCGAGTAGTTTACTAGAGTATAGATGTGATGTACTATATTTATGTTTTCTCATGGTATGGATGGAAATATTGTACTTCGTACTTTAAGAAATAAGATAAATTACATTATTATAGATCAAGCTACCCAGGAAGTCATTAAAAAGCCATCAACATCAAGTGCCATTCTACATAGTGAATACATTAACTTTAGATAAGGTTATACAACTTGTGCACTGCTAGTAGATTTATAACTCAAGTAAACAAGCTTTTTTTTTTAAGAAAAAAAAATTGACTTTGTAAAACAAATATCCAAGACAGTGTTCGTTATGTGCAACTCATGTGTGGCATTTCTCTTCATTTATTAATCCTATCTTTGATAGGACAAAACACAGCACATGAGTCTGACATCATTTTACATCATTTACATTTTACATCATTTTTTTTCACACTTATTTCTTATTAAATTCTCTGATAAAACGCTCCGATTTAATCCTTTTCTTGTCCCTCTCATTATAACCCTATTACAAAAAAATCTTGAAATGCCCCTGATGAGGAATTTCCCCTAAGGAATCACATATTTGAACATGTTAGAGCTAATGTGTTTAATTGTATAAAAGCAAAAAGAGAGTGAGAGACATGCTGTCTCCTCCTAAGAAAGTCAAGCAAAATGACATTGTCTTGCCAAAAGAGGTATCAGATAAAACAAACTGCTTATGTGTCATTCTAGAGGTCGTAGACAAACCGTGGATGTATTTTGTTGATTTAGAGGGCTCGTTGTCATGAGCCAGTTTCCAAAAATAGAGCGTAGCTTTTCTGCGTGTATTCATTTGTGTATTAAATATATAATACCACAAGATAGATAGATAGATAGATAGATAGATAGATAGATAGATAGATAGATAGATAGACTATTTAAATCCTAGAAAACAGTTTGAATGCAAGCATATATAATTGATAATTACAAGTGTGTGTCACAGTTTGTGGTTCTGCAGCTGGAGGCTGATGAAAAGCTGATCAAAACTGTGACTCCCACTGTGTAGAAATAGTTTGCTTCACCCAGCTAAAGAATGGCAATCAAGCTTAGCTTAAACATTCTCTGAGAACACTTTCCAGATGTTTATCTAGTTGGTATATAAACATCACATGGTATTCTCTTACTTGAGAGTTCTGTCCAGTTGTAAATTACCGTAATGATGTCTAAATTAAGGAACAAAAAAAGAAAAAGGCACATCACTTTAAGCAGGGGATGCTCACCAGGAGGCCTGGACATCTGTCACTACAAAGTGAAGTGGACATGAAATAGTTCTAAAAGTTTAATTATAAGCTACATCAGGAGAACTCCAGACCTGCTGTGCCAACATTTCAATATTTCTCTCAGATATTAATGTTTACAGCCAGCGTGCCCTCAACTACAGGTTCAGCTTTCTTTTACTTTTCCCACTTTCGCAGGTTCCTCAGACCACCTGAAGTCATCCCCCAGGAATCAGATTTGTTAATCTAATGGTGGGTTGAATCACCTAGACAGCAGTTTCCAAGGAGTGCATTT